>MJUU01032766.1:0-33701 GCA_002080025.1 Modiolus philippinarum | reverse complement strand
GTTGTTTCTGATGTTTTACATGCAAATTCTGATGCAAATTGTATGAATGCAGGCTTATTGGTGACACAAATATATCAAGGTTTTCTATCCTGTTCAATTTTAAGTACACAAGGCAGACCGAGCCTGATAAAAACCCAGGGAAGATGTTTCTTTTTTATGATATTCAATAATTCCTTGAGTTATAGGTTCCGAAAATGAAATAAAAATGGTATGTTCCCGATCATCTTTTTCTGTTATGCTTTTAAACCAAGCCAATGCCAAATTCACATTTACAACAAATATAAAAATGCTTTCTGTTAAAACTTGATATGAGATTATAACTGGTAGAGATATACTTAAGCTATCAGTTTACCTTAACAAAATGTGAAGTGACAAAGCTTATAAAATTTAAAGATTGGTATCTGTAAGTTAATTATGACGTGACAGTGATGTAAGGCTACTCAACCTATATGTAGGCTTATAGCTATTTAACAAACCTACTTAATGCAGTACAGTTTGTGTATAATAGCATCATGTTTGGTCACCTGTTGTAACGTAGTCTGGGAACAAACAGAATATTACTGTCGATATATATCAGTCAGAGAGAATATGACCTACCTACACATATTAAATATACTTTCTTAAAAGATCATAATGTTCGTCTCATGTTTTTGCCATATCGGTATGTGACATTTCTTCTTCCTTCGATAATCTCCAGTGATCAATGTCCTTCAGAAATAAAGCACCTGCGTCTACACATTACCCAAGTCCTATTAACATTTACAAGTAATCAAGAATACCAGTAAACTATTTTGAACAACGCTATTATTTTATTCTTAAGAGATTCAGATATCGTAAGTCAAATCAGTAGGGATTCAAATATCATCAGTCAAGATAAATTTGATAAGTTGACATTACATATTAAATCACTGCTTGGAGAAGCTACTTATCCTTAGATCTGTACAATGTGTTTATATTTCTACATTGAAATCTTTCCATTGTGACATCCGTTTTTAAAATCCTGTCTTTGGGTATTTGGAAAGTATTTCAAACTTTACCATATAAGGGCTTGCATTGCCCTGGACCTGATTTTTATCTATTTATGAAATTCTTCCATTGTGACAATCACTTTAGTTCGGCGTGTAGAGAATATTTCAAACCTTAGGAGTTCAGGGCCATTCATTATTTTGGACCCGATTATTTAGTAGTTATATACATATTTTTATTTTCAGTTTTTCTATTGTTTAAATGATTTTCGATCGGCATCTTACCATTTTTGGACTATGCATTACCCTGGCCGTAATGATTGGGTAGTTATATACATGTTTATATTTTTTAGTAACTGGCATTGTTGCAATAATTCTAATGCATCATTCGTATGAATGTTAACCTCACCAATTTAGGGTTATTAGTATGCATTGCAACAGACCTATTGAGGTGTTTGTATTTTCTGTTTCTACAATGATTCCATAGTTTCAATTGTAACATAACTTTGATCCGGCATGTGGAGGGTATTACAAACCGTAGCAGTTTAGGACGATGCATTGCCCTGAACCTGATTCCAGGGTAGTTAAATACATTTCTTTTTTATTTTCAGCTTCTGCATTAAAATGTTTCCATTGTGACAATCATTTTAATCCGGCATGTGGAGAGTATTTTAAACCCTACCAGTTTAGGGCCATGTATTGCCCTGGACCTGATTCAGAATTTCGATGTGCCTTACAACGACAAACAAGCCAAGGTATTTTTGAGCGTATGCAGTACACCTAGAGAACTGACTAATGAGTTGCTTGAAAAATGGCTATCCCAACACTTTGCAAATGAAACCCTGACCATCCGAGTCGGGATTTTGCAATCTAATTATTTGAAGATTTATGCCACTGAAATATATTCAAAGTGTATGATTGCATAGAAGATTAATAAAAACTCACTGTGTTTGAGTTTCATGAAATTTCACAAAATTAGAATAAAATCAGTTTTAATAAATTTTTGATAATTACTAATTTCGATAATATGTTAAAAAAGTATGGTAGAATTACTCAAAATGTATTGTCTTTGAGATATTCAGGACATTTTCCAAAATGTGAATCGCGGAATTTTGGAAAGCAATACCTAAAATGTCCGATTTAATAAAATTTATTCAAAAAAGGTATGGATTATAAATATTATTTGAAAAAAAACTGTGTTTGAGAGTTTCAGGAAATTCATGAAATAACTGATGAAATCATTTCTTTTTACAATCAAATTTTAGAAACGAATTACGTTTGTATTTTACTTAAATGTGTCAAATATATGTACACGGTGCTAGGTAAAATAGTAATGGAGACCATATTTTTAGACTCCTGAATGTCAACATTGTGTCTGGTACAAAAATACAGGATTTTATGTTTGAATTTTAAAAAAGTAATTAGTCTTTGACACATTAAGGAAATTTACCTAAGTTGGAACCATAGTTAATGTTTTTTTTAAATAGAATTAACTTTTCCCCAATTGAATTTCCAAAAAAAAAAAAATGATCCCAAGTTTGGTAAATTTCCTGAAAGTGTTAAAGACCACTTATTTTGGTCGATTCTATCTAGAAATCAAAATTTACTCTGTTTTTGTAGAGACTTTGTCTCATATTCATTTACTACATACTCCTTCTTTGGTTATTTTAGAATTTGGTTTGAACAAAAATGTTTATTTCTTGGATTTTTCCATATATGGTCAATTTCCCGAAATTTTGAAAGGCCAATTAGTATTTGAAAAATATAGAATGTAAGGATAAATGCACAAGGTCTCTACAAATACATGGTATATCAAAGCAAAAGAACAACGCTTTTATTGTTGTTCTTCATCTTGAAGTCACCATGAGGCCTTCAAAAATGAGCTTTGTTTATATACCTTAGAGTAAGCCCTAGACGGCCCTAGCACAAGTTTGAGTGGAATTCTATGCTAAATGTCGAACATGGCTACATCCATATATCTTCTGGAAATGGATGCAGGATCGTCAACTGACACGTTTTAAACTAGTAAAGTGCTCTTACAATCACTGTCATTTATTGACCGACAATAGTACTAGTGTCTCTAGCTGGTGCCTGGTGGACGATTACAACATATAGACAAACACAGGGCACTTATCAAGTCGATTGTAAGAGAACTTGGCATTATAAAATAGGGAGATGTGAGCACTAGAAACAGGTGGTCTGAGTAACGTTTGGAAAGAACAAAAATAATACATGCCAAATTTCAAAGTATAAAAGTATATCCATATGAGAAATTTTCTCACGGACAAGAAAATATTGAGGCTATATTTCTCTCGCAAGGGGAAAGTCTTGTTTTTTTTAAATTTTATTATGATAGACTTATAATGGAAATGTAAATCATACATATTTGCCGTCTGCCGTTTTATTCGCCAATGGCGTATTATGTTGCATAAAAAAACTGTAAATTTCTTTATGCTGTACACGTATCGGCAGCATTAATATCAAATAATATGGAAAGTCATTATGGCTTTCCATATTATTTGATATTAATGCTGCTGATGAGATGTAACTCGAAACACGTGTACAGCATAACGAAATTTACAGTTTTTTATGCAACATCGGTATTTTTTGTATTTTCAACTTTTAACTTCTCAAGCTTTATCCTGCAAAATTTCAACATGTTAGGTGAAGTAAAATGAAAATTATGATTGATTGATTGATTGATGTTTTACGCCATCTTCAGCGATATGGCAACTATATCGTGGCGAGAACTGTTAGGCATATTGAACAACGGCAGTAGAATACCGAAGGAACAAAGCACAAGATTACATAAATTAAAGTCCAGAGACAAGGCAAAAGCAAGAACACCAGAAGACGAGAGACCAAAGACACAACACTCCAACAAAACACACGAACACCACATATACAACACAAAAAAACGATTGAACGATTATATTTAATATAACAAATAAAGTAACTATAACAACACTAAAAAGGTAAATATATATATATACAAAATTGTTTAAATTTTTAGGTCTCCAATTTTTTTCCAAACGATTATAATAAATATATATAATATTAATATAAAACGATACAGCTTATATATAAAATATCAATATAAAACGATACAGCTCATTAAATTTATTGCAGTTGGAGTTAACATATGAGTTATGGTCTCGTGTTCATTTACTCCACAACCTTTCGTAAAATAGTTATTACAGGAGTTTGTCTTTTAATACATTGTTGAGTTGGTAAAACAATTCCCCGTGTTAGAGATGTAAGCTCTTTTTTTTCTCAGATATGGTGTACTTGTACATGAGATAATATCTCATATGTACATTTTGTTAACTCACCTATTATCTAAATTTATGTAAATTGTAAAACCTAAGGATTAACTCCCTCCATCGTAGTTTTGTCCTTAGTTATATTTGATGTTAATGATTTTTCGGATTTCGTTTGGTTTGATGCATTTAAACATTTTTTGAAATTATGGATTTCCTATGTTTGAGTTTTAGTGCTGCTGATGAGAATTAATTTCCGAAATGGCCATACAGCTCTTTAAAATTATTGCAGTTGGAGATAATATATGTGTTATGGTCTCATGTTCATTTACTCCATATCCTTTCGTAAAATATTATGCAAGTACAAAAGTGTAAAATATTAAAAATACTGTAAAAGAAATATTGATTTAACTAATTTTTAATTGATCCATTTAAATCTTACTAAATAAATTGATTGCTTTTAAATATATTGTCGCCAGCGACGTTTGTAAATAGGTCGAAAATTATGAAGCAAAGAACTTTCACTTGCGTATATCTAAAAATCAAATTTTTGAAGAGAATAAAATGGCATAAATAATGTTTACTAATGAATATACACAAGAAAGATGTTCTTCGTGTATAAATCTTCAATGAATAAATGAATCCCATAAATTCAAAAATCTAAAATTTACATAGCCAAGCGCAATATATCATAATATACACGCAAGATCAAAATGCAAGGAAAATATTATTTGTGCTAAACATATTTTTCCAACCGTTTTAGCGGCTATATATAGACTTAAACAAACACTTTTCATTTCAAAGAAACTTTTTAATAATTGCCCTTTACTTACAAATTTGATCCAAAAAAATTACTCCATATCCTTTCATTATTCATTTTTGAGTTGTGGTTGTCTCTCCAGCAGTGTGGTGTCCGTACAAAAATTACCTGTGTGTGAGAGGTATGATTTTTTTTTATTTAGTTAGGGTATTCTTGTTCTTACTTTCAAATAACTCAATACCGAAGTTACTGTGAATTTACTTTCTGCATATGCGCATTTCGACAACTTATGTCTCATTAAATATTGACATTTTTTTCTAAATATTATTCTGACCATGAGACTTATGTCTCATTAAATATTGACATTTTTTTCTAAATATTATTCTGACCATGCCACAACTTACTATTTAATTATGCTGAGTTTTCTTGCAACTGACTCTATGAATGCCATGTGATTTTTCTGTTGTGTTTGTCTACAATGTGTCTTTTTGTGTCAGCAAACGGAAGACAACGCTGGTACGAACACGAAGCCATTTAATGTTATGTTTGTTGACGACCCCGCATCAATTGGTAAAAAACATGGATGTAGATTTGTACCACATATAGAAATGAATCCCGCTCATAGCATTGCTTCGGGCCGTCTGTAATTCACTATCGGGTATGAGCAAAACTCGCATCGTGGTGATTTCAAGATGAAATAACAATTAAAGCGTTGTTCGTTGCTTGGTTTTACTATTTATTTATGGAGGCTTTGTCTCATGTGCATTAGTCCCATATCCTTTGATCCGAATCCTTTGTTATTGTTAAACTTGAAATAGCAACGAAAACAGGTTAATCGGAGTAATGGGTATGTTTCTCAAACTTAAATACATGTTGCGCATATCAAGGTTAATTAATATTTTAAAGTCTATTCTTACAAAAAAGTTCCAAAAATTGAAAAATGTCTAAAAACTATGTTAAATGTTTTTTCCTTTGATATATTATTGGGCATATTATTATATTTCAAACAGAACTTAAAGACATTGCAGATTTTCGATGCTGATTATGCATAGTGATTCTCCTTAAGGCTTATATACGTGTGATAACAAATAATACTCCATTGTTAAATCTATTAATGCGTGTATTGAAATTAAGTTCAAATAATGTGAATCAGACCTTTTGTAATTTGAAAATTCATACGACAAAGTTACCATTATTTCAAGCTTATATTAAGAATTCAACTGATTTGTAGAAGAAAATGTAGTTTGACATTTTCTGGGACACAAGTGCCGTGTGTTCGAATGCTTTGCCAGTTTCTATATTGTTTATAACCAATATCACATTGATTTGGTTATGCTACTTGCAATAAATGGTAGTCTTATATGAATAAATTTTCTGCATACGAAGTTTTTTTAGGAACAAACAAGTAGTTAAGACTTGGGCTTTAACATAAAATCCCTAGAGGTGTAACAATGAACTTTTTAGTGTGCAGACGCACTGGGTGTCGTATAGAAGGCTAAATTTCCTGCCCCTACCCATTTCTCCCCTTTTCCAGTGGCAATCAAAAGTCGTTGCCCCGATTGTCCCTTCCACCTTTATTTCTTTCTTCTTTTACTTACAATTTGTTTTGAATTGATTAACTTGTTCTCGTCCTGATATAGCTGAAATATTGCTCATTGGACGTTAAACTCTAACTAATCAATCAATCAATTTAGTTGTGCATGTACATGTATAATGATGTTTTGTTGTATCTCTACACAAACGTTTTACTTTGAGATTTCGCCACGATATAGCTGAACTATTTGTGAAGTTGTCAGTAAACAATTAAAAATAAATGTACCATTGGAGGCCCATTTTATTTATACCACCTGGTGTTTGTTTTGTAATAGGAAAGAACAGGCGAAATTTACATTTTTAGACTCCATTATTTTCATCATGTAACAACTACTACGATATTTATCTTTGATTTATAGATTCTCATTTGAAAGACAGATAACATAAATATAAATTCTCATGTACATTTTTTCTTTACTGTTATTTCAAGGTTTTTATTATTTTTTTTATTTATTATTATTTTTTTTTGCAATTTGTATGAGTAGATATATTTAATGTATTTCTCTCTACTTAAAAAATAATAAAATTCGAAAGATGCTTCAAATATTTTTTTTACATTCATGGCGATCCTTCGGAAATCTCCAGCTTCATTTCATGTCTTCACGGATTTTATTGACTCACTTCTAGTATGACGGATGCGGCTAGCAGAGCGGAACATACTTACCTTTACGCAGCACCTGATGTAACTCCAAGTTTTCATGGGGGTTCCTTGGTTGTGAATGTTGTTCTTTTATTCTCGTGCCTAGTGGCTGTCTCATGTCATTGTTTTGTCTTTGTTTTTCTGTATTCGCGTTTTTGTCATGTCGATGGACTGTTTATAGTTATCACATTCCTTGTTCCTAAGATATTCTACTGCCGTTATTCCATTAAAACAACAAAGTACCAAGATGGTAATTATGATACACTCTGTCTTGTAAAATGGGAGTAATAACAAAATTACCAAACATAACTGTCAAGAGCCGAAGTCCATGAGACAAATATACGAATCAAGTGGAAACAACCGCAAAAATTGTCGACCGCAACGGTACTGACATATTACAGGCATTTCAAAAGAACTGGTGGGCAAAACTGGTTGCAGATTATTTTAACTATTCTTTTACAGTAAAAACAAAGAAAAGTAATGTGCCATAAGCTGACCAAAATATAGAAATTCATATTTTTAAAGTTTAGAAGTTGTCGAATCAGCGCAGACGCTGAACAATCTACTTGACGTTTATAACATATTCTCTGACAAGATCTTTATCCATCGGTTTTTGCAAACTTATGTAAAATAATAATCAAATATCAAGAAGACTTGTACTTGATCGCTGTGATTAAGTCATATAATTCTGATATTTTGTCTAATCAATTCCGACTTTTGTAAAAAAAATCGTTTTGAGTGAAGCAATATGAGATTTTGCGTAAAATTTCTAGCAATCATTGCAACTGTTTGAACCAAACCATCACTCTCAATTGTTGATCGAGGTATGAACGTATAAAATTCAAAACCAGAAATCAGTTAAGTGTTGTCGTCTAAGCTTATTTAAGGTTGCGGGTTTTCATCGAGTTAAAATGTTTAATTTATTTTAATTTTTACATAAAATTGAATGCCTTTGAGAACTTTCAAATAATATATGTATGTATTAGACCATAAAGTATTATCAAAATGTTTGATTGCGTGAGCTTCTTGATCCAATAGCAGAGCCCGTTTTCCAAATAATTGAAAATATTGTGTTTCATTACATTGGCTAAATTCTTTTGAAAGTACAACTTTCTTTGTGAACAATGTTGACCTCAATTGGTTAATCTAAAAGAAGATTAAAATATAGCTTCCTACAAATTAGTTGCGCCATAATGCACTCCGTATGTTTGGCTGGTTCATATTTTGAGTAATTTGTGACTCATAATTTCTACCCAATATGTCGTAAAATATGAAACTTTAAGTAAATAAGTTTCAGATTGTGACATATGATTGTAATGTTCGGCCATTGTAAGTGTTTCCTGTTATCTTTCCTTCATTAATCAGATTGAAATAATGGACATGTTATTTTAATTGTTCAATGTTCAAGTTGCATAGGAATCATCAGACGTAGATACGATAAAAAATCTTTTATATTTGCAAAGAGTAAGCAAGACTTCACTTTTTTCCAATATCAGAATTTTACTTATGCTTCTTACCGTTTCAGATGGATGGATAGGCATTGTACGCGTGTGTTATCAGCTAGGACATTTACCTGGTCTTAATGAAACAAATGGATGCAGACGTTGGACCAATGAAGAAAATGGATTTTCAGCATACTACTGTTTCTGTGATACGGACTATTGTAACTCATCTGTAACAACATCAGGAACATTTTACATTCTTACTTTATTATCCACATTATCATTTATAATATAAATACAAACAGCAGCATCGGTGTAAATTCCGTCCTGTCTTGTTTCTAAGTTCATCAATATGTAAGCCTGCTCGCAAAGTTCTCGACTATTAGACATTTGGAGGTAAATATATGACTGTAATTGTAAACACCTTCATATTTGTACTTAGCTCATAATATACTGTAAATAAATAGTGTATAACATTATAAAATCTGGTAAGAATTTCGTCACTTTTTTCAAAATGCCAAAAATTTAAACAACACTTAATGCTATCAACATGACCTAAGGTACAGTTAGACATCATCCAAAAGGTCGAAGTGTCAAGATTATTAACTAGACATCAGTGATATGGTATCCAATTCTATGGGCCCCGCTCCAAGTGTAACCTAGAGGTCAATGGTCAAGGGTCATCAACTATTGTACGTGACATGTCACCTTGAAGCAATATATCTACATGCCAAATATCAAAAGCCTATCTCAAAAGAGAAAAAAAAGTTACAGCCCAGACACAACTTTGTCATTGAAAAAGCGTGAATGTGACCCTGACATCAAAGGTCAACAACCATGGTATGCGACACATCGCCTTCAGGTGATCTATCCACATGCCAAATTTTAAAAGCCTATCTCAAAAGAGAAAAAAAAAAGTTATAGCCTGGACATGACTTGGTCAATGAAAAAGCATGAATGTGACCCTGAGGTCAAAGGTCACCAACCAAGGTACGCGACACGTCGTCTTGAGATGATCTATCTACATACCAAATATCAAAAGCCTATCTCAAAAGAGAAAAATACTATAGCTCGGACACGACTTTGTCATTGAAAAGCATGAATATGACCCTGAGGTCAAAGGTCAAGGTCAAAGGTCACCAACCAAAGTATCCGAAACATCGTCTGGAGGTAATCTATCTACATGCGAAATATCAAAAGACTATCTCATAAGAGAAAATTTATAGCTCGGACACGACTTTGTCATTGAAAAAGCATGAATGTGACCCTGAGGTCAAAGGTCAAGGTCAAAGGTCACCAACCAAGGTACAGGACACGTCGTCTTGAGGTTATCTATCCACATGCCAAATATCAAAAGCCTATCTCAAAAGAGAAAAAAATGTATAGAACGGACACGACTTTGTCATTGAAAAAAACATGAATGTGACCCTGAGGTCAAAGGTCAAGGTCAAAGGTCACCAACCAAGGTACGCGACACATTGTCTTGAGGTAATCTATCTACATCCCAAATATCAAAAGCCTATCTCAAAAGAGAAAAATGCTATACCGCGGACACGACTTTGTCATTGAAAAAGCATGAATGTGACCCTGAGGTCAAAGGCCAGGGTCAAAGGTCACCAACCAAGGTACGCGACACATTGTCTTGAGGTAATCTATCTACCTGCCAAATAATAAAAGCCTATCTCATAAGCGAAAAAAGTTATAGCTCGGACACGACTTTGTCATTGAAAAAGCATGAATATGACCCTGAGGTCAAAGGTCAAGGTCAAAGGTCACCAACCAAGGCACGCGACACATGGCCTTGAGGTGATCTATCCACATGCCAAATATCAAAAGCCTATCTCAAAAGAGAAAAAAAAGTTATAGAACAGACACGACTTTGTCATTGAAAAAGCATGAATGTGACCCTGAGCTCAAAGGTCAAGGTCAAAGGTCACCAACAAAGGTACGCGACACGTTATCTTGAGGTGATCTATCTACATGCCAAATATCAAAAGCCTATCTCAAAAGAGAAAAAAGTTATAGCCCGGACACGACTTTGTCATTGAAAAAGCATGAATGTGACCCTGAGGTCAAAGGTCACCAACCAAGGGGCGCGACACATAGCCTTGAGGTGATCTATCAACACGCCAAATATCAAAAGCCTATCTCAAAAGAGAAAAAAGTTATAGCTCGGACACGATTGTTTCGGACGGACGGACAGACTGGTTACTATAGGGCGTCCGCCACTTATGTGGCGGGGCCCTAATTAAATACTTTTGCTAGTGTATGTTTATAAAAAGATATAGCAAGTATGGTATACTCGAAAAAGACATACTGTAAACCGGGAAATTTTCGCGGAAGTTTTATTTTCGTGATGTTCGCGTTTGGAATGGAAGCGCGAAAATAAAACGGCGCGAATATACTTTTCTATTATTGAAGTCAAATGTCAACAGTTTGGATAGCGCGAATTCAAAACTGCGCGAACTATAATTCTGTCAATTTACCGCGAAATGAAGACAGCGCGAAAATTTCTCGGTTTATAGTTGGTATAAGACTTTATATTCTTTGAATAGTGATTCTGTACTCCGATACCACATGAAGCTTTACTCAATATTTCCTCAATAATTTTAATTTGCATTTCTAGATTTTATACTTCTTAATTCAATAATTAATTACCTTTGCAGTGCAAGTCCGATTTTCAAAACCTGTTCGCAGACATTTATATTAAATGTACATGTATTACTTTATAGACCCAAATGACATCAGTGTTACAGACAAACATAATACATTTTCACTAGGTTCCTCCGGTAAGAGTGACCAATTCTTTGGATAAAGAAAGGGATTTGCAAAGTATTGACCACAAATACATTAAATAATATCTGATTCTTCTCTCATTTTAAAGTGCAATAATAAATTAACTTAGATCACAAACCAATTATTTTGCCTTCTCTTAAGACGTTTATTATCTATTCCTTGCACAAATAGTTATTTGTGGTTCATAACGAGACTTTGAAGCTGGAATTAGATATGAACTTGTTGAATCGCTTTTACAGAAATTTCATTGGTCGAGCGCCAAGTAATAACACATCACGCGTGGTGTGCTATTATTTTTTCGACGTTTTTATTGGACCACTGTGAAATCTTGTTGTCAGTGATTAACGTTACCTATCAACGGTGTTGTTGTTTGAAACAAAACAAGCAATTCGGCACTTAATATTATGAAAATCAAAAGAGAAATAGTTTTAACAACCCGAAAGAATTGTATATTGCTGGATATCAACTCTCGTTGTATAATTTCATATATAATAAACTCACCAAAGGCTCGTTTATTATATTTCGAAATTAAATAACTCTAGTTGGTATCCATCGTTATACAATTCTTTCTCGATATGAATACTATAATTGTGTGTCCTTTTTAACATCCTGAGAATCGAAATTCAGTTGTTGGGGGCATATAGTTTTAGTGTGTCTACCTGCAAAAACATTAATATAGGGTTTTGCATGATAAGAACATGTAGTAAGATTTTCTATTTTGAAAGTGTATTTTTTTGCAAGTGCTTTCAAATATTTTAATAATTGAGCGTGTGACCTTAATTATAATGACAGTCTAGAACAACACTATCAAATGTTATCATTCAATATATATTTTGATCGGCTAGTGATAGTTTTGTCAAAATTAACCTCCACACTACATTTGATGAAAACAAATTTGGAATATCTCCTTTCTTAACGATCTTTCAGATGTCTGATAGGTGCAGTATTTTAAAATGTTTGCATCATGATCTTTTTCCTGAATTTAAACAGTATCGGAGAAGTACTCTTTCGGCTTTTGCACATATCTCGTTGTATGGACTTCCTAATGTTTTGATTTGATCTGCATTGATCTTAAGAGACATAATTTGTAGGAATGCGCATATGCAAAAACTAAATTCACAGTAATTTAATAACGTCGGTATTTTAAACACAGGAAGGTCTACGAAAAGAAAATGTGTATCTACACAATTTGTAATTACAAAGAGTCTTTTTTCATTAGACCATACTGTTTCTTCAGACGCGTACATTTCCTTTTGATATTTCCCTTAATTTCAAAAAAAAGAATGTGAGTGATTTCATAAGTTTCTTCATAACTTCTATAGGGAGGATAGCACAAACCACTTCTTGTTAGTTTGCTTACCGTAGGATCATTTATAGAAACAAGCTTAAAAGGCCCTTGTATTCATTTGTGTGGTCAACTCTGTTGTTGTTGCGTTTTCTGTCCTTATTGTAATTATATTTCACTTATTGATTCTCTCGTTTGTCTTGCAAAAATGCCTTTTGTCTGTATTACGCTTTCTTGTAAGGCAGCCCATGCGTCAATCATTCTGTTTGAGAACCAGATTTGTCTTGCATTTAGTTTGGTGATTGTTTTTACTTTTTAAGGGTAGCAGACCCTGGGTAACCCCAAAATTTTCTAAAAATTAATTTTCTTTAAATTCACAGTACGAAACAGTTATGTGCTAATATACTTCAAGAAAAAAAAAATGAAAAATTTCACTGTAAGAATTTTGATATACAGTTCATAGAAACACCCCTGTCTTAGGGGTCTTAAATTCTGTTAAGAAATCGCCATAATGCGTATACTGATGTACTGTATATTAATAAGAAACAGCGTAAATTAGTCTTAAATTGCAAAACTGCTTCTCAGATACTTGTTAAAGTAAATACTAGATAATAATATCATAATTACGCATTAAGTGTTGATTTGCAATACAAAAGAAATTGCATTGTCAAAACAATGCTGAAAATAGAGCTTTGTTCAATTTCTTCGAAATGTAAATCCTATAATTCAATTTTCATCAAAAACTGAGAAATTAGAGATCCTCCACACCATTGACTTATGTTAAAATTTTAGAAAAATTCACCGTATTATTTTTTCACAAAACTGCATAAAAATGCATAATTTTCCTCAATACTGAACGTCAAGTTGAAAGAATTAGCTCCCTTGCCAAACATCTAACTTTCATTTATTTTAGCATTTTTAAGATTCCTTTCAAAACCTGGAAATTTGAATGTAGGCATTATAAAGTGTTTTATTAAAAAATATATTTTCATGATAAAATTGATATTTCATTTCTATTGATGAAAAATATTATAAATGTTGTTTTCTATTCATACCAATTACAACAAGTAATTTTTATATAAAAAGGAGTTATCTCCTCTTACCCCAGTTCTACTACCTTAATATCCTCATCTTCTTGCATTTAGATTAGTATTTATTAACAAAGTTTTGCCAAATCTTTATCTTATATGCCTCTTCTCGATCATGTTCCCCTTAGCCATTTTTTACCTCACTGTTGGATTTTTTTTTGTTTCCTTTATCTTTTTTGATAATCAAAGCCTTTTACGGAGGTAACAGCCACGTTGCTCTCCTTTTGATCTTTTCAGTGCTTTCTTTCTGACAATGATATGGACTCCCACTGCGGTTCAAGATGGGGTCTTACCTTGGGGTGAAACAGAAATTTAAAGTTCCTTCCGTTTCAATTTTGTATGTTTATTTACTTAATCCAACGATTTTATTAGCTTTATATACTTGATTAATGAAGGAAAGATAACAGCAAACACTTACAATGGCCGAACATTACCATCAAATGTCACAATCAATCAGGAAACTGCACAAGAATAACAATAAAATGACAAAAGACAAATATAGATAACGATAGAAACTCGGGGTAGCCGGACTTGGTAGGTTTAATCGGTTCACGGGTACCCAAACCACCAATTTCTGTATCCCGGTTCTGTATAGTATAATAAATATTTCAGTAGACATCGGCAGTATCAGTGAGAGGCCAGTATAATAGTAAAATCTTCAGGTCATTGGATCTCAAAGCCAATTTAACGGGATCATGAGAAAAATGAATGTTCTCAAATACTATCACCCAAATGACGTTCTCTCCAAATGATTGTTCAAAATTTACCAATTTGCATTCATTGTTATATAAATATCCATGGATGATATTGTTTGTTGATTTTTTGTTATTAACTGATATCGCTTTGAATTTCATAAGATTAAATATTTATTACCATGGATCTGATTATGTTTGAAGGTTATCCAAATCTAATTACAGGCCAACTCTTCCAAGGAGTATTTACATCAGATCTATCCCAATGACCTTGAAATTAAAGAAACAACTGAAAATTACAAAAACAGGAAAACAGCAAACACCTACAATGGCCAGCAACTACAATCACATGCCACAATTTACAAGCAAACTACCTACTTCAGCTTCGTACCTAGATCTTTATTGTATATTGACGAAGATGGATGTTTGAAATCTAAGCTATATGACAAGCGTGAAGATTTTAATTTCCCAATTGTGAACTTTCCCTATCTTAGCAGCAACACACCTACCTCTCCAGCCTATGGAGTGTACATTTCACAGTTGATTCGTTACTGTCGAGCGTGTAGTTTGTACAGTGATTTTTTGAACAGAGCAAAAACACTGTCTCAAAAGCTTCTTAGTCAGGGAATTCTTCAACCTATGTTAATGTCATCCCTCAAGAAATGCAATGGCCGTCACCATAACATCATTGAAATATATGACGTGTCAGTATCCCAAATGAAAGTGGACATTTTCAGCTAGATTCAAGTCTTCCCGGATTTTACTACCGACTTTGACATTTTCCCGGATTGAATCACTCACAGTTTGACGGCTGTTAACAGGGCAGGACATGCTTACCCTTCCGGAGCACCTGATGTCACTCTCATTTTCACTGGAGTTTCCCACTGTGAGTGCCTTTGTTTTGAATGTTGTAATTTCTATTTCTGCGCTTTGTATCTGTCTTACGTCATTGTTTTCTTGTCTAACGTCATTGTTTTCTATATTCTCATTTTGGCCGTGTCTTTGGACTTCGATTTTTGTATATTTCACTCCTTTGTTCCTTCGGAATTCTACTGCCGTTGTTTTTTTTTCTAGAAGTTTTTCATATAAATTTGTGTCATATGCAAGGGTATATGCGGCCTCTTCTGCACAGACAGGGATATCTTTGATATTATAGCAAAAATATAGGTAAAATGAAAAAAGAAAAGAAATGGGGTAAATGTCAAGGAGACAACATCCCATATCCAGGTTAAAACGACCCAAAACAAAGCATCTAGGGGTCACCGTACGGTCTTCAACACAGTGAGGAACCTCACACCATATAGCAAGCACTAAATGGTCCCAAAAAGGTAAAAAAAGTGAATAAATCCATGGAAACAAACCACATCCAATAACCCAAATATCAAGAAACTAAAATTTTATAAGAAGACAAGGCCAAGCCAATGACCAACATATTCCTGACTTAGTACACTTGTTTGTGAAATGCCATTTTTGACTTCATGATCTTAAGATGTATTACTACTTACTGTTACTCTCTAGGCCTTAAAGAGTCATATATCCAAGTAATTTTAGTTTTACGGATATGCAAGCCACTAGAAATAATATTAAATGAGTCACTGCAGATGGATCTAGTACCAAAGCTATGCAAAAAGGCAACATAGGTGCAATACGTAAGAAAGGGGACAAGTCAGATATTTGGAAACTATAAACCAGTGAGCTCATGATCAATCATTACATTGTATGATTTGGAAGTTGGAAGAAAAGCCAGTGAGGAACCAAATAAATCATTTTGTTAGGAATTCATTATTTACAAAAAATGAATTTGGGTTCATGTCTGGAAGATTCAAACTAAAACAACTCCTTAATTATTTAATGAATGAACAGAAATATAACATAATGGTGAAACAATTGAAATATATGGACATCATTAAAGCATTTGATAAGGTACACGAAAATTGAAGGCTACAATAGTGTTGTAGGATCACACTATTTAATATTTAGAAACTCGAGTATGCGAATATATAACTTTATTTCTGCTGTTGATTCGATTCGATTCTCTACAAAATATAAATAAAAAACACAAATTTACAATAATGCTCAAATAAAGTACGATGTCAATTCAAATACAAATTCAACCATCACGTAAATTATCTTAATGCATTATAATATATATAAACTCAACCATCATAGAACAGCTATGTTAAATAATACAAGTTCAACACCCCGTAGGAAGCTGTACAATGGAAGATGAGGGGATGAGCTTTTGAACGGAGGATAGAGAGCTCAGGTAAATCAAAACATTGCAGACGAAGATGGAATATGTAACGGAAATATAGTTTACATTTGTTAAAAGGCTATGTTTTTGGGAATATCTGATTTCAAAGTGCATAAATAATAATATATTTCTTCTTTATGAAATTGTATTTTGAAATATCGCCACAAATTACTAAAGTTTATTTGAACGGAAAACTGGAGGGTAGCGAGCTCCGTTCAAAATGTAGTGAGGCATCTGAACTGAGGGTAGCGAGCCAAACAATAAAATATAGCGTACTCAAGGAAATGATGATATGGTACATTTCTCACGAATTTTATCTTCCAGTATGAAATCAAATCTCAGCAATAGGTAAATCCAAAGCTAAACCAATACAAATATCAAATCCATTTTCTCTCGGTAGATATTAAATATGCTTAACATTTTTTAGAAATAAAGACTGCGAGAAATATATACAAAACAACTTTCTTGCACGGTTATTGCATGAATATAATAAACATACTGCCTTCAGTGGAGGGTGTTATGGTAGATTACCACACGAAGAAAAAATATCACCCGAGACAGCGTCGAGGGTGATATTTTCTCTTCATGTGATATTTTTTCTAAGTGTGGTAATCTACCATGACACCCTCCACTGGAGACTGGAGGCAGTATGTTTTTTTTTATTATACTGAATGCCTACCTTTTACGTTATTACTGAATAAAATGAAAAAAATAAGTGGTTTTAGTCAAGAATATACTATGAATTACAACATCTGAACCCACATTTTGAAACTTATATGCCAAAATAGAGGATCAAAACTGGAAAATGCTAAAATGAAAAATAAAAATCAAGTTATTCTTAGAAACAATATGTATCACGCTGTGATTTATGATTTCATGGTACTGTTGGCTGAACAAGAGTTTGCATGTTTTGGATATTTGCAGAATTCACAACATTTAGGTTAACATTTTGATGATTTGGAAACCCTTCAAACTTTTTCTGCCAGATACTCATGGAACACACGCAGGCACTTGTTTCATAAAAATGTCAGTCTCCCCCTCTTTTCTTCAATAGAAGGAGGGACTGACATATTTATATGAAGCAGAAGAGAGGAAGGGACTGACATTTTTTTATGAAGCAAGTATTTACTGGTCAACCTCCGACGATAGCACGTTTTTTTATAGAGTTGCTGTCTTTCGTATCTAAAGATTCTTCAGCTGTCCATAAAGACACCTCTGCAAATACCATAATGCATGTTAGCGACGGAAATTTACATTAATCATGAAAACGAAGAACTGTCTGCTTCAGCTAAAGTCAGTAAATAGGACTAAATACTAATCGGTAAATCTCGGTCGGAGATGGTGATAATTTCCGATTTTGGCAAACTTCGTTCTCAGCATGTGATATTTTCGTTGCTATGCAAAAATATCACATGTTGCTAGGGGAAGCCTGTGATATTTTCGTTGCTACGCAAAAAATATCACATGTTGCTAGGGGAAGGCGGAGGAAATAAAAAATACTGCAAATACCACATTGAGGAGAACCAATGGAACTACTGGATTTTCTCGGAAATTTGCATGAAGTATAATAATGAGTTATATTATCCATATTTAATATTGCACGACCTATTCCACGAGGTGAAAATTTATTGAACGCTAAATTTTGGTTGCTTCTAGCCTAAGGTAATATTATATTGCTATACAATAATAATGTGGGTGGTATATAACTGTATGACTACAAATGTAGATACTGATATGTCAAAAATATGGGTGGACCAGTTAGTTATGTTTAACAGTATGTTGTTTTTGCTTTTTTTTAATTTCATTTTTTAATTTTTTTTATTTATTTTTTGTAAAATATTTCGTTACTAGGATATTTTTTTTAAATGATCAAAGATATCGTTGAAAGTATTTTTGTTTTAGTTAAAGAATTGTCATAAAGAAAAATTTATAAATGCACTTCAATTTCATAAAAAGTCTGTTTTTTTTATGTGTTATGTTTAACAGTTTGTTGTTTTTGCTTTTTTTTTAATTTCATTTTTTAATTTTTTTTATTTATTTTTTCTAAAATATTTCGTTACAAGGATTTTTTTTAAAAATGATCAAAGATATCGTTGAACTATAAAGAATTATCATAAAGGAAAATTTATAAACGCACTTCAGTTTCATAAATAGTCTGTTTTTTATGTGATATATATTTATTTCAATAGGTTTAGAAATCCAATATTCCTTCTTACTGGTATCCACTCATTGAACGACGTAAACGCAGAAAACTACAGTTATTTCATAATATGATATACGGCCATGCACCACCTTACCTTAGAAATTTAGTTCCTCCATCTATTCAAAGCACCTCTACTTATCCACTACGAAATGGAAGAGACCTTATAGTACCGTTTTGTAGACTATCTTTAACGACAGAATCCTTCATCCCATCTACAGTAAGAGAGTGGAACAAACTTGATTTGACTTTACGTGACATGGAACCTTTATCAAAATTTAAAAACGAGCTGAAACATATTTCCTTACTTAATACTTTAAAGCCTCCGGTATATTTTTCGTTCGGACCGAGAAAATTAAATATTATACTTACTCAACTCCGATGTTCTGCTTCATTTCTAAATAATGACCTAGCAAAAGTAAATATAATACCAAGCCCCGAGTGTAGTTGTGGTGCTCTTCGTGAGGATGCACACCATTTCCTCTTCGTTTGTAATAAATATGATGGTATACGTCAAGACCTATTTAGAAACCTTAACTTGTTACAATTTGAGACTGAAGTAAATCTCAAATTGCTAACACGAGGTAGTGAAGTTCTGTCAACGGAAATGAATACTGCTATTTTTGATGAAGTCTTTAAGTTCATTGAAAACACAAAACGTTTCCTAATCGTGTAATTTTGTAAATATTAATAAATTTCAATGTTCGAGTCGATGATATACACAAAGATTGTTCATATTAGTATTATGTATAATTCTTTTGCTTACTGTTGCTGCTTGCTCTACATATTATATTGTTCTAAATTGTAATGTATGGGAGAAGACTTCATAAGCTTGATTAGCTTGTGTCCTATCCCTTTTATATTAATTGAGCAAATAAAATTATTATAAACTATACTGGTATCTGAGGTGATCGTTTCCGCCTTCATATCAGCACGGATATGACCATAACTCCTAACTGAAAGTTTATATTAAACAGATTAGAACATGGCCTTTTCCATATACACACAGTTATCATTCCTCGTCCCACATCAGCCCTCGGCTGACGCCTCGGGATAATATATATGGAAAAGGCCATGTATTAATAGATATGTATTTTATGCCAGGAATTATAGTGATGATCCATTTCTAAATGAATTGCATATCTTTTCCATTAATAATGTTTTGATATTGCTCATGTGACACTTAGGGGTTAACGTATGATCCGTGAACAGGTTTTTTTTTTTGGAAGCTTGATTCGCGAACTATACCTCTAATAATAGTCATAATACGTGATTTAAAAGCAAACAGACACCAACAAGCAATACGTGAATTTACACAGAGGTATGACAACTTTCCCGTGAAATTATTTCCTTCAGCATACCGATATACCAATTTTACAAATTCATTTAAAAATCTTCTCAAAAACTTTTTAACAGGTGAGCTATTATATACACTTTTATAACAAAATAATTAAATAGAAAAAAAATGAAAGGATATGGAGTGAATGTACATGTGACCAAAAACGCACATTATACATAGAAAACTCCAGTTTATCAAGGACAGGGTTTTTATTGCTGTCTACATTTTCATACCCTTACATAAAAGATTCAGTCATTGAAATTGCCACTTAAATGCAATTTTTGACAGATTTTTGCAATTTTGTTGGTTATTGTTAAAATTCGTTGCATAGAACCCCAAGAACCAAACTGTCATTCGGCAGGGCTAATGCGTATACACTCGCAACAAAAAAAATTAGTTTGGGTTCTCGGTGTCCTTCCAGTAGTTTCATCTTCCGCAACACTGTAAAATAGCTTAAATTGACACAAAAGGCCGCTTACAGCCATGTTCGACTGCTAATATGTCAGAAAGCATACAGGCGTGGTACATACTAATTCTATCTCGAGGAACAGGACTAGTAACAATAGACCATCTCTCTAGATTTTCGACAAAACTTGAGCATTTTTTAAATGACCTAATGTAGGAACAAAATTTACGCCTAAATGGCCATACTACTTTAGATGCGTGATTTTATGACAGGAAGACCCTAAATACGTCCCTTCATAAATATTCAGTATTTATATACGACTGTATCGTCAGTAATATTGCTCATGGATTCTCATTTAGTATTGCGTGCTCGCAATCCTCCGTTCAATACATTCACTACCCTCCGTTCAATACATGAAATACTGGCTCACTACCAATTGAACGGAGCTCTCTACCTCAAAATTTTGGTTCAAAAAAAAAATTGCAATTATTTTTTGTTTGAAAGAACTCTTCGAAAAGTCCGTAATGCAAATGCTTTCTTTTAACTATAGGCATATAAAATATAGAAAATAGTTTGTTCAAAAATTGTTAATTAAGTAGGTATATGCGAAAAGGTCATTTCGTCTGCATGCTTAAAGTCTTACCTGAGCTCTCTACCCTCCGTTCAAATGCTCATTCCCCTCAATTCCCATTGTACAGCTTCCTACGGGGTGTTCAATAAGCTTGAAAATTCTAAATTACAAATAAATAAAATAAGGTTTAAATCCGTTATAGTCAACATTTGCATGAACAATAAATAAATAACATTTCAAAATAAATAAATAAAAGTTTTACCGACTATAACTCTATATTACAAAGTTTGTGTGCATCCTAACTGTTCAACTGTCGTTAAAGCGCCAATACAAGAACATTGCTTAGGAACGGCGCATAGAACGTAACGTTATAAGTATAATTACGGGAACACAATAAGTATGCCGTACATCGCGCCATTATACTATAATAAGGTAAATAACGTAAGTAAATAACACAATGCTTAAAATGAATAAAATTAGTATAAAATAAATAATTATTTATAATAAAACAATATGAACACATGTTCATTATACACCCCACCATGAAATGTCTACTATTTCATAAAACACTGACTACTAATGGAACACTTAAAATTGAGTATACACTAATTAATCTGAACACTGTAATAAGCAGAGCTTTGTAACTTGTCTAACTAATTCTGATATTTTAGTCTTGACCACACAACTTTTTACTAACTCATCCCGACCCAAATTTAGACTTGTAACTCTACCAAGAGACCACTGTTCTCTGATGTTGTTCTCCTCAGGTACCAATTGCAACATCAGTACGTCTTTCATCACGGTTGTCTTCTGATCACTTAGTTCAATCTTCGGTTCAACAAAATTAAGAACACCATCTTGTGAGCTCATATTCTTCCATTTGTCGTAATTAGTGGGATTTTGATCTAGACGGAAACAAGCTTTGCTCGTTAGTTTTACGCTCTGTCCTTTTAAGGCTAACATAGTTTTAATGTGATTTTTTGTATTATGAAGTTTGTTCTGTTCTCGTGAGCACTTGTATGAGGTATCAACATACATTTTAGCATTTTTCACTATCCTATCGTTGGAAGGTTTCTGGGTTCGTATTAACATATCGTCAACCACGTTATGGAACTCAGTATTGTTCTTGAGATTTCCCTGTGTAAACATTATCGCCAGACCGCCGAGTAAAACAATCAAACACCATATCAAGACAGCTATTTTTGAATAATTCCATTTTCTGTCATGTTTTTCAGCAATTTGCATTTTAGTTGTTTCATTTTTATTTTCCACCAATTTCATGTATCTATATGTCTCTGCCTCTGCTGACATACGTGATTTGTCGTCTCGAATTTTATCGTCAATAATAGCGCGCCATTATACTATAATAAGGTAAATAACGTAAGTAAATAACACAATGCTTAAAATGAATAAAATTAGTATAAAATAAATAATTATTTATAATAAAACAATATGAACACATGTTCATTATAAGTGTAATCCTTAGTTCTTGGAGAGACTTCTTCCAGGTCAATTCCTTTTTAAAGGGAATTCACAGAAGAACATCCTTCAAGTCTTGGGTTGTTATATTATGCTCATTCGTAAAGACACTGCTGAAGAAAGTTGCAAGTACTTTTGCCTTCGCATCATCCTCCTCTATTACCACATCACTCCTATCATTTATATGTATTCTAATTCAGATATCCCTGATTTGGTATTCCTTTTTGAGTTGGATATTCCCAGAATTTCTTTGGATTCTCTTTATCTTGATTTCTTGTCACCTCTTTTTGTTTGATTCAATAGGCTGATGGTAGCATTTCGTGCCAATAAAACTCTGGTCGTTACTTCCAAGTTCATATATTTAAAGCAATCTTTCATATCCTCCTCATTTGTATAAGATTTATCCTGCTGTTTATTATTTACTCTTGCTTTGTGCTGGTAGAGGTAGCCTTCTCTTATTTTTTTTCCATTAATTCCCCATGTAATTTATTATCCTAGCTTGATAAAATTTTCCAGTCATGTTTTGGGAACTTCAGATCTCCCATGATCAGTATGAGAGATTTATCTTTTATTGAAGATACTTTCAATGTCATTTGGATTAAGGCTTTAGTGCTCTCCTCAAAACTATTTGGTTTCCTATATTAGCAACCATCACGTAAATTATCTTAATAAATAAGATAATTTACGTGATCAAAATAAAAACACATTTCCCTCGGGACGTCTTTAATCTTTAAATTGGATATTGCAATAGAGGGCATGTCGTGGATTCTTTAAAAAGAATTCACAATTTACACAATAGAATGACGTCACAACAATTGATTAATTATACTATAACTAATCCGAGATTCTGATTATCGCAAAATATTCAACGAATAATCGAACAACGCAGTAATTCACGAATGCGCGCTGCGCATGAGCAAATTACAGTGTTTTTCGATCATGAGTTGAATATTTTCGATAATCAGAATCTAGGATTAGTCATTGTTTTTATTATATAGATCAATTCTCTCATATTTAATAGTTTAATTTAAGATTCTTTTCATGGACTACGTTTTCCATGTTAATCCGCTGAGACGTTTACTTAACACCAACGTTGACGACGTCTATTGTGACGTCACTTCCTTGAGTGAAATTATGGAAAATAATTTCACAGTTAATTATAAAATTAACTATAAATAGTTGGTCATTTCGTCTAATTTTAATTATAACCAATTGATGTTATAGCTACGCCCTTATTTCCAGCACTACACTTACTAACAAAAAGGTCATACCCTTCTTTACCAAAGTTGCGCTTCCCTTGTGAAAAACTGCACTTTTTGGGGGTATACCTCTGTAATTCTAATTAAATCATACATTTCGTCCTTTTGTTGTATTCTTGATTTTATAGCATTCAGTTTATTAAGTCAACTGTCTGCATTCGCAAAAGAACAAATAAAGGAATATGGAGTAAACGTACATGGGAGAATATCCCTATAAATACTTGGAAAGTAGTTCTTCATCTTGAAGTCACCATGAGACCTTCAACAAAGAGCAAACACTCTTAACTAATAGTTAGTTCAAGTTTAGGCCTTCAAAAATCAATCAGCTTTAATTTACTTATATTGAAATCATTTTAAATATTATTAACATCTGCTTTTAAGTCCCTCATTTCTTTTATCCTTACCAGTCTTTGGTCCCATGGTTAACCTTTTCAGATCACCTTGAAGTCCAAAAATGGTCATTTTCATTTTTTTCCTTGTCTTGGTTATTTTATTGCTTAAACTACCTTCGCCATCAAAAAGTACTCTAAGAGGTCTTAATTGGTTACGTTTTTTACCACCCAAATTCTTTTTATGTTACCTTTGAATAGTTCATTAACTATCTTTTGATCGTAATCTTTACTCTTCTCTTTCTGATGATTCTTCACCCTTAAATATTACGATAATATTTCCCTTGGGTATACTGTCCTTATACCCCTCCAAATGAAGTGTTATCATCGTTTCTGGCATCCCGTCCTTCTATCTCCTGCACTAGATAGTCTCATTTCACTTGTTTGAATTTCTCTACGTCTCTTTTTCTTGCCACTGGTTACTCTTGAATATTTAATCTTTCCTCATACTATTCAAAATGGGCCTTCATGTACGTTTAAATTTTTAAATCGCCGCTTGTACGAATAAAATGCCATATTTACTTTTTTCATATTTCATGATAACGTTGCTTTACATAAAATACACCGATGAACCCCATATGACTTCTAGTAATCACTTCTGTCTACGTCTATTCTAGACTTTCTCCTTATGTAAAGCATCAAAGAGAATTTAATTTAAAATACAAAAATCTCTCAGTCTGTTGCCTTTGTATGTTTTTGAGCTTGTCTGGTGTACTTGCATCTTCTCTCAGATTTATTAAAATCTTCTAAATAACAAAACATAAAGTACCTATTATAAGAATGAAAGATATATATATACGGTTATACATGAACAATGAGTACCTCTTTAAGCAGAAAGCAGTATTTACGTATGCAAGAGGTGTTCAAATAGTTACAATGAAGTTCCTTCACCATCTAGAAAACAACGGGAGTAGAATACCGAAGGATCAAAATCTAGAGACAAGGCAAGAGCAAGATCACCAGAAGACCGAAGACCACAGACACTACATGACCACAAAACACACGAACACTTCATATACAACACAAACAAACTAAAGCACAAACAGTGTGAACTCTCAAAGAATAGAGTGACGTCAGGTGCTCCGGAAGGGTAAGGAAGTCTTGCTCTATATACAGCACACTTCACACTGTCAGAGGGTCAATCCAAGGTAAAGTCAGAATCGGTATTATTATACTTTACTATAGAAACTATGGTAAAAATAATATTGGTATTTCTACAAGTAATAGCGCGTAAGCAAAATAACTGTTCGGGAAAGTGCGCGTAGGCAAAATAACTGCGCGTAGGCAAAATAACTGTTCGGGAAAGTGCGCGTAGGCAAAATAACTAATTTGAATAAGGCGCGCTTTAGCACGTCGAACAAATAACTAGTTATTTCCCTTGTCGTCAACGTAAACGTAAATAAACATGGCTCCCAATCGGTTCGGCTGCAGCACTGACAGGGACATTACGATAATCCCAGATAAAAAAAAAACACCATAAGTACTTAACATTCATACAGCAGTATGCTCTTTCTACAGATGAAAAGCTCGGAGTTCGATAGTTAAAGTTTTGAGGGAAAAGCCCATAACGATTTTTTTCTGTGGACGCCCGTAAAAAGGATCGAAGCACTGGAACTTGCTCCCGATTAAAAAAAAACAGTACATTTCTTTCTTTTTTTTTTATAGTTGACTAATGTGTTGCTTTTCAGGTCGTGAGGAAATCCCTGTAATGTAAGCAAATACTAACTCACCACCCATTACTAAATTCATTCGTTTTGGTTTATTTAGACATTTGTCATATGGATTTGATATTGATATCATAAAACACCATTGTTTTTAGTTTTTAGTTCAGTTTAATAATACAGTTATGGCCTTTAATCGACTTCGGATAATATCCATAATTATTTAATCTCGATAAGGTTATTTTACCTCGGTCCTACGGACCTCGGAAAAATAACCTTTTCTCGATTAAATAATTATAGATATTACCCTAAATTAAAGGCCATAATTGTATAATGTCATATCCGGGATGACGTGAATCCAGCTTAAAATGTCAGTTTTCATTTGTGACACCGACATTTCCTATCTATCTATGATGTCATGGTGATGGCCACAGTATATTCTGAGGGTGAAAGTAACAACGGCTGGACATATCCCTAACTCGGCAGTTTTTGTGACAAAGCTTTCGCTCTTTCCACAAAGTCACTGTATGAACTGCACTCTCTAGAAATGTTGAATATATAAACATCGATAACTCTAAAATTGAAATTCTTCATTAAGTGCACAACAATGACTCAACTTTTTGTATTTGAATTATATACAAGAGCACTAAAATATGTCTTAATTTACAATAGTTTATTTATTGATTTATTTATTTTTTTTATTTTATTGGTTTGTTAACTTGCGGAATCTGCGAAGTCAATGACAATTGTGAGAATAACTCAGTCAAATTAAGTGATATTAATGCAAAGTATTACGATTTACGCTTTAAAGAGATTTTTCCATTGTCTTCCAAATTTGCCTTTTTAATTTCACAATTTGAACTTGGAGTCCCCGCATTGCCTAAAGCTATTGCGTGATTTCCGACTGTCAGTGCTCTGAAGTAAGATATAATACCGGATTTAATTAAATATGAAAGAGTGAAATGGTGTGCTGAGGGGAAGTAAAGCCGCTTAGACATCGAATTTCTGTTTGTCTTAAGTAGAATGCATTCTTTATTTGTCTGCAAGATATAAATATGATCTTTATATATGTAATATAGAATGAAACGCCATTACTGGTGTGTTTTCTGTCCCTTTTACCGAGGCTTAACTGAAATCGAACGAATTACTGAGAAATTTTTACTTTCAAATTTACATTTGTATATTTTAATCTATTCAGTTGCTTCAAAATTGAGATTTTATTGAAATTTCTAATGCAAAATGTTTCTAAATGCACGATAATGGTATGCAAATTTGAATACATCGACAGACGAATACATAAGCATACACCATACTGGGTTTTATTCGTATGTTTACTTAACTATAGGGAAACGGAACAGATAAAGGGGAGGTTTGGGTACCCATAAACCGGTTTAACCCTACCGCTGGCTTTTGCTAGTGCCGGTACCAAGTCCGGCTGTTCCGAGTTCCTATCGTTGTTCACGTTTGTCTTTTGTCTAATTTGTGTTTTTCCTGTGTAGTTCCCTAGGAGATTGTGGCATGTAATTATAACTTCCAGCCATTGTAGGTGTTTCCTGTTGTCCCTTTTATTTCATACAGCGAGGGGAATGATCTACAATTAATAATCCAATAATACGGCAATTCAGATACATCACGAATGGGCTCAACATGACAAAGAAAAACAAAAGAAACAATAAATGAGCAAGACCGCATTAACGACTAAAGCACTAGCAGTGTGAGGACACATTATCAGCTTCTCCAGAATAGTAAGCATGATCTACTTCTTGCTTGAAAAACATGTTACACTGCCAATGAAAAATTTTGTTCTTAGTAATAATCGTTTTTTGACAGTTGATTAACTCATGATCTTTTTGAATGTCAATTCTAATTCTGAAAACCAAGAAATCACTAATTTCAAAGTCTAAGTCATCGCGCTTGTTGTAAAATTCTGAATGTTTCTAAATGCATGATAAGTCAATGTAATAATAGTATGCAAGACTAAAATGTTTATAAATGCATGACCATGGGTAAATAAGTTGTATGGATTATCTTGTGCGATTTGAGTAAATGAGTATATGAACATGATTATCTTCAAAGGTTGTAGATATTAGCATATAAAGCAATTAAAAAAATAAGACAGAAAAGCTAGGATAACAAATTTAATATGAAAGTACATTAAATTCACTTTCTGTTGATGGCTGTTTCGACAACATTTTTCTCTTAATTAAGAATATCTAGGAGAACAATTTCCAAAAGATGAAAACTTAATTACCAGAAACGACTACGATTATACGTTAAAAACTGATATATTCAAGAGGGAGTCATTTAGTTTTCAGCAAAAGTTTGAAAACCACAGTTCTTTCTTCATGACTTATGTCCGAGTCTGTATTACTTGTTTTGAAGACAACATTCAAAAATATATTTTTTCCTCTATGAAAAAATCTTATACTAATCTATGTATTGGTTTGACGTTATAAAAAGAAAGAACAAGACTTTGGAATATTCACAAATTGGAAATTTTAAGCCAGTTATAATACAGGTTTTACGTTTTTCATCTCTGTAGTTAGATTCTGTAAAGGAAATACAATGGCCAAATGTGAATTCATGAAAAAGTATCCACAAGCCGGAGGCGAGTGGATATTTTATCATGAATTCACACTTGGTCATTGTTCTCTTACTTACACCATTGTTGACAACATTAATGTTATCAAAAGATTAAAAGAATTATTGCCAATCTAATTGCTGCATCGTTATGTTCGTAATATATATACTGTCTTTATGAACGAAAGTTCACTCAGTATCAAAGAAGCATTATATTGACAAAGATGTTTTAGCAGTTTGGTTTAAAATGATATCTAATATTCAATTGTTGTTTATGTATGTTACAATGTGAGTCGAAACAAAGTGTCGGTTAATAGTGTAGAGCGCTAAATCTTACAAAAGAAGAGAGAAAATGTAAGTTAAAATTTTAACTTCAGGGTAGTACACAAGGAATGGGCAAGGGAGGGGTATATTCTGTTACATTTCTTAATCGAGTCACTTTTCCAATTAGAGTAATAAACAAAAGGGAAAGAAATATAATGTTTACAGAGGATAAAGAGAGTAAAGTGGGTAAAGTGATCCAAAGAGGGTAAAGTGATCCAAAGTCGTAGGTGATCGAATATCGGACATTTTTCATATCTTGAACGGTTATGTTCTGTTGATTTAATCACCAATTTATGTCAATGCATCGCAATCTTATGTATCGCAGTTTCACGAGTTATCGTTCTTTTTCGTGTCACGTGTGTCCGGTCTTTTTTATGCAAGCTTAAAAAAGTGCCAAGGCGCCAATAGTTTGAATTGAAAAAGGGTAAGAAAACAAATTTAGTTCACATTTGGCGTTAAGCTACATACTGATTATATAACAGTTTTGTGAGAAGAACCAGTTTTTATGGTCAAATAGACATTTTTCAGTGTAGAAAGGCGTATATTTATGTATTTTCTCTAAAATTTTGTTAACACTGATGACTTAAACAAAAACAGTATATTTGATCTTTAGTCGGACAGTAAATTTATCTTAGATTGATCTTATGTCGGACGGTGTCCGAACTAAGATCAACATTATAAATATAGAATAATATTTTGTATTCATTTGTTATAATTTTTTTTTAATTTGAATTAATTACGACGGCATAAAAAACGGAGTGGGGTTGGGGGTAAATATTTTTCGAAAAGGGATTTAGAAAAGTAAGCCGTAAGCTGCCTTTAATAGTGGGCGGCCTGATATGTAAAACGATTTTTTTCAACAACTTCTACAATATAGGATTAAACACTCATTTTTAGGAAATATCAATGTATAAACTCCGGCAGTTCACTCACAAATTGAATAAAGTCCGAAGGAGTTTATACATATACATAATTTCCTAAAAATCAGTGTTTAATCCTTATAATTCCAATTTTGTACGTTAAAAACTGGTTGATCTATGTTAACGACGTCTTTATTGCTGCACTATATTTTTGCGGAGTGGATTAATGGGCAAACGGAAAATATCGAAAAATATTTCCGTTCGCTATTCATGACGTTGACAAATGAAAATGAAGGTTACAATTACATTTGGAATTATAAAGAGGCACACTTGCGCCATCTCCTGTTTCTTACGACACCTGAAACATAATATAATAGGTATTTAAGAATCGCCCTGTCTGTCTGTCCGTTCGTCCATCCATCCACCACACTTTTTGGGCGCAGCTCTCAATCACTTAATCACTTCAATAATTTGATGAAAATTAAGACAAAAGAAGGACACTAAAAACAAGTGTTCATGATTGAATATAATTATTGTCCGACACCACGAAAGGAAGGTGATTTCAACATTTCATTTATTTTCAGGAAAGGGGATGGGGTATTAAATTGTTTCTTTGCAACAGTAACATGAAGTTTGAAGAAACGATTTCTCTCGGTCCTACTCACTTGAATTAATTTACTTTATGTGACGTTTTTGTTTCAGTCATCATGAAGAACGTAATCATCAGAAATCTTTATGCCGTTGGGATGCACCATTGGGGGTCCAGAGAATTAAGTGTTGGTCCATTGTATTATTGCTGTTTTGAGGAGGACAATCCAAAGGATCCAAATGCAGTTGCAATATTTAGTGATAAAGAAAGACGTCATCGTGTTGCTTATTTTAGGCGTGAAGATGCCGCATTTCTTTGTCAATTCTTCAAAATAAACATTGTTTACGGGCATTGCTATGTTCGTGCCAAATCTACTCCCGATAAGTTTACTAAAAGGGCAGGACCAATGCAGACTTGTTCAATAGCGTTTCTCTGTCCTAATGACTATGCTGAAGAAGTCAAAAACAAAGTGTCAAACTATCAACATAAAATCTGGTAGTCGATTTAGCTTTATATAAAAGTTAAACAAAATGCAAAGTCATTTGTGCATTGAAAGATTTATTTGTAGACAGTAACATTTTAGGTACATTACTGAAAGTTTTCTGGATTATGCAAGATTTCCAAATTTTAATCTCGTTTATTGCTCTCTGTGTATAGCTTAATTAAACATGTGGCTATGTTTTTCGGCCATTGTAGGTGTTTCCTGTTATCTTTTTTATTCCATTATAAAAGTGATTAGTTTTTTAACTCCGGAATTTTGGCTCTTTTGCCATCAGTGTTTAAAATAAAAAAATTGGTATCACATACTCTAAACTTATACATTTACACGTTGATACAGTGAAACTACAGGTGTTTTAAGGTTATGGATTATATTTTACTTTTTTTATGTTGAGGATATTGATTATTCTATATTAGGGTTATGGATGATTAATTGTTTTCTGGATATCTGTTGGAATAACGGATACCGTGCAAGTGGTTATTTTGGCAGGTTGCAAATTTCGCGATTTCCTTCAAATTATTTGATTTTTGCGGAATTAGTTCTTACCATTTATGGTAATAAGTGTCCTATATTTGTAATAGTATCAATTTTAGAGTAACAACAGGCGCGGATATCGGCAATTAGAAAAGGGGGATTCCAATTGGAAATGAAAGGAAATTTCGCCGAGCGGAGCAATTGCGCGACAATTTTTTGGGGTATTTCTTAAAAACAACAGGATATTCGTTAAAATACATGATTGCCCAGAAAAAGGGGGTTCCAACTTCGGACCCCCCCCCCCCTGGATCCGCCAATGGGCAAGAATAATCGCAAAAAAGCAATAATTAAAAAACCACGAAATAACCACTTATACGGTATATAAATATAAAGGGATATGGAGTATTGATTCCTCTATTCAAGGCTCGTTGGTTCGTTGGTTTCTGCTAAAAGTGCAAGTTCTGGGGGCAAATATGCCGCTTCTCGTACATGCTTCTTTCGAAATACATAAGTAAACGAACATGAGACGAAATACATTTATATACGCGAAGAAAATGTGGTAAATGTTCTCTTCATCTTATGTCATTTCAATCAGTTATTCAATTCTAATTGGTTTAATTGTAGATTCATGTATAGGGATGAGAATTAAAAGGGACTGGTCAGAAAGCTCCATGTCGAGCGCAAAAGCAGCTGTAAAATCGGGGATGTCAATTCGAAAGGCTGCTCAAGCTTATAAAGTTCCAAAGTCAACCTTAGCTGACCGAACAAGCGGGAGAGTAGTGGAGGGTTCAAAGATGGACAGACCATCATTTTTAGCAAAATCAACAGAACAGGAAATTATCAATGTAGCAAATACAAGAGACGACATTGGCATTTGATTTTCGAAATCTAATTTTATGAGATTTACTGGGATACTGGCACAAAAAAAGGGAGAGGCTTTAAGAATGGAAAACCGTCAAACATGTGGTGGAGGCGGCTTAAACTTAGACATCCAAATTTCCCCTTAAGATTCCTGAAGCAACCGCAACAATTCGCCACAATGCCATGTCACGTGATCGGTTATCTAAATATTTTGCTTCTTTGAAAGATGTTATTGAAAAACACAATTTTAATAGTTTTTCGCAACGTATTTGGAACCTTGTTTCACAAACCTGCCCGTGTGATCGCCAAGAAAGGATCCAAAACCGTCCATGGTAAAGCGTCAGGTACTAGGGAAACTATTACTGTAATTGCATGCGTAAATGCAAATGGAGATTATATACCTCCTCACTTTATTGTTCCCGGTAAAAGCAAAAAAAAAAACTGCATGGATTTGATCTTGAGGCCGCTGATGGCTTGCCTATCGCAGGTGCTAAATTTTCAGTATCTGACAGTGGATGGACCAAAGAGGGCATTGGTCAGCTTTGGTTTTCAGAAACATTTATTAAGGCACTTGGACCTGAGCGTCCTCAGCTTTTGGTTTTCAATGGCCACTCCTCACATAACAACATTGAGTTTAAAGAGTTAGCCCGAAAAGAGAATATTATACTGTTGGAATTACCAAGCCATACCAGTAACTGGACACAGCCCCTTGATCGGTCAGTATTTAAATCACTCAAGGCAAATTGGAATCAGAACTGGACACATTTGTAAAAATGACTGGAATTACAGTGGGTCATGCTCAGTTCGTCAAAATTTTTTTGAAAGGCATGGGGGAAATCAATGTCCCGACAAAACATAGTAAATGGATTTACATCCACCGGAATCAGACCATTCAACCCGAATGCCATTCCAAATGATGCTTATATACCATCTGAAACACTGTAAGCAGTAGATCATGCGGCAGAAACTAGAACACTGCAAACTGCTTGCACTGTTACCGCAATAGAATCAAAGCCGATGGCAAATGGAGACAATGCCACTACCGTTGATGTAAGCTTGCCCGAACAAACATATTCACAAGAAACAAGTTCCAGTTTAATCACATTATCAGTTCCGCTCAACACAGACGGGCTTGTTGATCTACCTTTAATGTTAGATCCAAACGGAACGCTGATATCTACAGATGCAAAATCAGTCGATGAAGAACTTCTCAATGAACTAACCAGCCCAGAATCAATAAATAACGAAGCAAACGGCACGGAGATAGCAATAGATTCGGAGACACTAGTAGAATGCACCGATAAAAAAGCTCTTGAGGTGCTAGAATCCACTATGTCATCGGATATCATTCTCAAGTTTTCAGCGGCTCTTTTGTCAAATCAGGATGTAAAACATCCTTTGTTCCAAACATGGAAAATGTATAAACTCAGGGAAA
>MJUU01032761.1:0-11735 GCA_002080025.1 Modiolus philippinarum | reverse complement strand
TTTCATAATTTGTTGTATCTGTGGTCACATTTAACGTTTTATGTTAAGTTTTCATGTAACAGTCCATATCGATGTCATTATGTTATCATGTTTTGTTGTGTTTGTATTCATATTTTGCATTTCATATTGTGTTTTGGTGTTCAAGTTGTCATTTATAGTTGTGTTTGTTTTCATATTTAACGTTATGTTTCGTGTTTTTGGTATAAACATTCATATCTTGTGTCGTTAAATGTTCATATTTGAACATTTCTACTTGTATTTGGTTTTCACATCAATGTGTTCTCATATGTTGTATCAGTCGATGTTCATGATTTAACATTTATGCTTTGATATACGGTTCATATGATCTACAGTGCCGATTTGTTTTTATAGTTTGTGTCACTTCATGTTAATTTTAGACGTCTTTATTTGTATTTGTTGTTCATATCAGTGAGTTTTCATATGTTGTACCTTTTCTTGTTGATGTATTAACGTTTTTATTAATATTTATTGTTCACATCATTGTGTTTTCACATGTTGTGTCACTCAATATTCATGCTTTAAACATTTATGCTTGTATTTGGTGTTCCGATCAGTGTGTTTTCGGTGTTTTAACTGATGTTGTATCATTTCATGTTCATGTTTTAACATTTATGCATGTATTTTTGTTCATATCTCATGTTGTATTTTGATATTCAAGTTCTCATGAATGTCGTTAATCTATAATGTTTTGTATCATATGATCTTGATATTTTAAGTTTCGTCTTTTGTTTTTGTGTAAATATTCATATCAATTACGATATGTTGTCATAATGTTTGTCAATTCATTGGAGGTTTCAAGTTATGTTTCAGTTTTATCATTAAAGTTCATATGAATGTCGTTTATTTTTGATATTTCAATGTTTCTGATTATATTTTTGTATAATCATACTTAAGTCATACTTAACGTTAGGTGTATGATTTGGTGTTCATATTCGTATCAATGTTCATATGTTTACAAATCTTGCGTCAGTTTATGTTGATGTTTCAATGTTTCTGTTCGTATTTGGTGTTTACATTCATATGTTGTACCATTTAATGTTGGTCTTTTAACTTTCACATTTAACATACCGTATTATGTTTTCATACTTTGCATAACTTTATGTTGATCTTTTAACATATATGCATGCATTTGTTGTTCATTTTGTCGTCAGTATCTATTTGTTTCATAGTTTGTGTTTCATATCATCCTTGCAGATAAAGTTCATATGTTTACATATTTTTGTTCATTCATAGTCATAGTAAACGTATCTTGTTATGTTTTCATTTAACAGTTCATATCAATATGTTGCCATGTTTTGTTGTATGTGTGTTCATTTACTATGCGTCATGTTATGTTTTGAAGTCAAAGTTCATATTTGGTTTCATACTTTGTTGTGTTTATATTTAACATATCATATTATGTTTTCACGGAACAGTTCATATCAATATGTTGTCGTTTATTGTTGTTTTTGTGTTCATACTTGACGTTATGTTTCGTGTTTTGGTGTTAAAATTCATGTTAATGTTCATATATTTACATGTTATGTGTCAATTCATTGTCATAGTTGACGTTATTTCTCTGTTTAGCTTACATTAATGTTGTTAAGTTGTCATGTTCTGTTGTGTTTGTGTTCACATTCGTAGGTTTTCATGTTGTTTCACTTCATATTGATGTTTAGACTTCTTTATTTGTATTTGTTGTTGACATCAGTGTGTTTTCATATGTTGTATCACTTTATGTTGATCGTTCACCATTAATGCCTCTATGTATTGTTTAATTTGTCTTCAATATCAATTTGTTTTCATATTTTCTTTTAATTCGCTGTAATCTTTATGTCTGTATTTGTAGTTTATATTGTCTTCAATATTAATTTGTTTTCATACTGTCACTTGATGTTTATTTCGTCTTCTACTTGTTATTATTCATACCATAGTGATTCCATATGTAATGTATTCATTCTTTATGTTTATATCAATATTATATCAAAGTTGTTAGGTTTTGTTTCAGTTCATAGTCGTAGTTCACATTTATTTTCATATTTTGTTGTGTTTGTATTCATATTTTACATTTCCTATTGTGTTTTGGTGTTCAAGTTTGCATTAGTTGTTGTATTTGTGTTCGTAGTCAACGTTTTGTGTTAACATTCCTGTCAATGTTCATATGTTTGTATCTCTTCATGTTGATATATTAACGTTTCTGTTAATATGTACAGTATTGTTCACATCAGTGTGTTTTCATATGTTGTATCACTTCATGTTGATCTTTAAACATTTATGCTTGTATTTAGTGTTCACATTCGTGTTAATGTTTATATATTTACATATTCTGTGTTAATTCACTGTCATAGTCGACGTTATTTCTTTGTTTAGCTTACATTAATGTTGTTAAGTTGTCATGTTCTGTTGTGTTTTTGTTCAATTTCATGTTGTATTACTTCATATTTATCCTTATGTTTGTATTTGTAGTTCATATTGTTTCAATATCTATTTGTGTTCATAGTTTATGTCAGTTGATAGTCATAGCTGACGTTATGCTTCCGCTTTTCTTATTTCATTTCACATTAGTTTTCATATTATCTTCAGTATCAATTTGTTTTCATAGTATCACTTGATGTTTATTTCCATTTGTTGTTAACATTCATATCAAAGTGCTTCCATATTGTTTTCTTCATTCATGGGTCATGGATAAATTTATGTTCATATCAATATCATTGATGTTTTGTGTCATAGTTGAAGTTTCATTATGTGTTTTCAATGAATTATGATATCAGTATGGTTAGGGTAACATTCATTATTAGAATCGTTCCAGAATATACAAAGGTTAGAGATTGTGTTAGCATTAGTTACAGTTAGGATTAAGGGTTTATAAGGTTTATTATTATATACATAAGAGTTAGGATTATATACATAAGGATTAGGGTTATATACATAGGGTTAAGGTGATTCTTACAACAGAAAAGTTAGGGTCAGTACGAAAATAAGTGTAAGGTTAAAGGTCAGGGTTAAAGGTTGCGTAAGGGAGATAACTCCAATAGTTTACGAATATGAAATAACATTTCAGAAAAATAAATGAATATAGAGTTTTCACAGCAACTAAAGTTGGATATAAAAGAGAGATAACTCCATTAGTTTAAGAATATTAAAATAACAATAAAAAAAGAAGTAACTATGGAGGTAAAGAAAAAACTGCAAAAAGAATGGTTAGGGTTAGTCGTGAACAAAAACAACAAAATCAGAAAATGAGTGTATAAGAATTGAGAAAACACATAATGATGCAAACAAAAAGTAAAACGATTAGGGTTTAGTATTAAGATAAGAATTAGTGTAAGTATGAGTTGGATGGAGTTAGTTATAATACATCTAAACAAAGTCATAGCTGGTTATCTTACAACACTACAATAAAAGGTCTAGGTAAAAGGTTAGGGTTAAAGTTGGATCATAAATAGAATGGGGTTATATCATAGTTAAGGTTAGATAACAGTGAGGGTTGTGGTAATATACATTAGGGTTAGGGCTACTTTTATATACATTAAGGTTACTGTTAGTTAGGGTCAATAAATTATGGATAGGCTTAGGTTTACGGTTAGAATTTAAGGTAAAGGGTAAAAATTAGGGTTAAAGGCAATACCAGAATGAACTGTTTCTAACTAGTAGCACCTCATTTGCATACTTAATTTAGGGCGAGACCCAAGCTTCAAAAATGAAAGCATCTTAGAGGGCGACACTACAATAAAGCAAACAGTTACCATGTAAACCAAGTGAAGTGTTAGTATAATAGCACCTCGTCAAATACGAAGCCATAGAATTTACTACTAGAACAATAGCACCTCGTCCAATACGAAGCGATAGAACAAATACTATTAGAACAATAGCACCTCGTCCAATACAAAGCCATAGACTATACTATTAGAACAATAGCACCTCGTCCAATACGAAGCCATTAACATACTATTAGCACAATAGCACCTCGTCCAACACCAAGCCATAGAATATACTACTATAACAATAGCACCTCGTCCAACACCAAGCCATAGAATATACTACTATAACAATAGCACCTCGTCATATACGAAGCCATTAACATACTATTAGCACAATAGCATCTCGTCCAACACCAAGCCATAGAATATACTACTATAACAATAGCACCTCGTCCAATGCGAAGCTATAGAATATACTATTAGAACAATAGCACCTCGTCCAATACGAAGCCATGGAGAATACTATTAGAACAATAGCACCTCGTCAAAGACGAAGGCATGATATATAGGGTTCATACAGTAGCACCTCTTTGCACCTCGTCGGGCACCTCGTCAAATACGAACTGAACGGCACATATACACTACTAATGCCAATATTGATAATTTACTCTTTACAAGAATCAACACCTGTTTCCCCCTCTATTTTTCCATTTTATGTAAATCGATTAATCCATAAAAACATATGGGTTACATTTGAATAAAAAAGTTATTGCTGAAAGGTATTGTGTTTAAAAAGGGTTGAAATATCAAATTTTACTAAAGTACTATTCACGTTTTTTCAACCAGTTTTATACCTTTTGAATAGATAATATTGACCCTGTGTAGTTCGCAGAACGATATAACACAATTTTATATAAAAAAAGCCAGTAGAGCAAGAAATAACTTACCCCACAATTAAGCGCAAATATACCTACGCATAAAATACGAACGATTATATTCATAAATACACAGGTATAAAAACCGACAGTGTTTAGACGTTCCTCATGGATCAAAACTATAAAGAACTATCTGACAAAACTGTCCTTGTAGTTGGAGCTGGTGGCATTGGACTTCAGTATGTGTGGAAGACATTACATGATTTAAATTTAAAGGTAAAACATTTTGTCACAAAACAACGGGATTCGGTTAATATATGTATGGATTTTTGAAAACCAAGTTAAAATTTCATTTTCCTGTTTATATAAGGGTAAGAAGTATGACCTCTTACCGATGGATATTGTTCCTTTGTTGCGCAAAATCATAATATGCTCAAATGTCCTAAAAAATCGTGTAGGATGGTCTCTGCCACATGTGCTTCATTGAAATTAATATGTGTCATAGTTGTATATCTTTTTTGACATAGCTAAATCTCTTTTTTAAACCCTTTTTAAACTCATACCAATCGTTTTCTAAAAAAATGTGAAGACTTGATTACCTTTGTCATAATCAATATTGTTTGCAAGGGAAGTATTCGTAGTTTCAGTTTAAAACGTCATCAAAACATTGCATTTTTGGAACTCTCGCACTATGAACATTCGCGAACTCTCCCTGATAGACAATAATGAATTAATGTTGTAAATGGGGATAATAACAAAATTATCGGACAGAGTTGTCAAGAATCGAAGTCCACGAGACAAATCAGGTGGAAACCACCGTAAAAAAATCGACCGGTCCGGAGTGGTCCTGACTTGGTGCACGCATTTCAAAAGAAATCGTTGGTTAAACCGGTTTTATGACATGCAAAAACCCCCTTCCATTTGAGTAGTGTTCATAAGAAACTCAGCAGCAATTGGTATTGAAAGAAATGATCATCCCAGTACAAAGTAAAGAAAAAGAATCTTGAATCAGATTACGTAATCGAAACTACAAATTTTTCCACAAGTGACTGATATCTGTTAAATAATGAATGAAAAAAGATCTATCATAGATGTGCAATCCCCACGCTCTCCTTCTTTCGACCTATACTAAAATTTGGTTTGGACTTAAAATTCAAAAGCAAATGTCCCTTCAAATACTTGTTAGATCATGTTGAAATTTTTACACGTTGTTGCTGTAATCATTCTTACAAAATTCTGAAAAAAATGAAAGAATTTTGATATCTCATTTTTAATTTCTCAAAAAATCACTTTTTCACCAAAAAATGCAAAAATGACGTAAAACAATGAAAATTCAAGTCTCGGTGCTCCTAACTGTAAGAAATGGTCAGGAATAACTACTTTGGTAAGTTTGGACAATAAATTTTACAACAAGGCCATTTTAAGGAAAGCAATTCTTGGACTTTTATTTTCGTACACTTTCCATACAAATTGTTGCTGCTGCTTCATAATGAAATTTGTTTTGACAAAAAATGGCTTTTTTGTTTTAAACTTTTAACATTTAATAAAAATGCAAAAGGAATTAAAAAAGTGTTAAAATTACAGAAGCTGGGCAGCATTAAGATTTAGTGCGTTTCTTCTGATGTTCAGTATATAAGAATCAACAATTAAAATTCTATTTAAAATTAAAGATTTTTGCAGTCTTACTATTGAAAACAATTCCAATTATTGTAAGATATGGTTGCTAGATAGAATTCCCAAAAATAACGGGTCTTTGAGAGTTTTATGACAGGATGGGTTGCGATAAGGCCGTTTTCATATGAATGATATAGCTCAAAAGTGTATCTGAACTAACTAGTCAAAGGATAAAATATTCAAACTGCGCCTGCGCAGGTTATATTACAACAATTTCTAACAGAGATGTAAATACCCAAAGTTTCTGTGGTCTACGCCGAAAAAACTTCTAGCACTTAGCCGACATGGCAATTTTTGTATTAATTTCCATATAAATACTTATCATTAAATATACATAGCATTCAATTTAGTGTTCAACATTATTGTATCAGTTCTTAGAATCCGAAAGTAGATCCCCGAGTCCGGTTATGGGAAAAGGTTGAAAAACCGTGGCAAGCATAATAATATAAATTAAAGAAACGTGCATACAACGATTTCAGACCAATTTAGAATTACCACAAACAACGCACGACTCATTTTTATCCATTATTTGGTGACAAAAATATTAGTTTAGTTCGGTTTTCACTTTCTTTGAAACCAGAAGTGATCCAATCCAAGGACTGCTACAAGGGGGTCCTAGTATAGATCAATTATGACTTTACAAAATTGATTGTGTTTGCTTTTAGGGGGATTTAAGTATAAAATTATTGACATAAAAGGTTAAAAAAAAACTGTAACCGTCTTGAAAGGTTGACATTCAGATATAGATAAAATAATTTTCATATGGAAAGTCGTAGAAATTAACTTAGACATCGACATAAAAATCACATAGATACACGATTGGGAATTAAAAAAATAAATGATTATTCATACTATAGCCTGGTTTTCGTCCTTCCCGCTTCCCATCTCTCGAGTTCCATTATGTTTACAACAGCTCCATCCACCAATCGAAACACAGATTCTGTATGTCTACGACATAGTGAGACTATGCTTCTTTCTAAAAAGTAGGAAGTGTTCCCCTGGTATCTTGTTCGCTAGGCAAGTGCAACAGTTCACAGAAGTCAGGTTTAAACCAAAGAAATGTGTTGGTTAGTAAGAGCTTGCAACAAAAAGAATCTAAAGAAAAATCCCATCGAAATCCAATATAATATACATATTTTGAAAAATTACTATCTTGGACCCTTTGACCCCTTATGGCTTAGAAGTCGTAAGAGATGCAAAAAATCCGGCGTTTTACATTTAGGCAAAAAAAATGTATACATTTGGGCAAAAAAAATGTTACGTTTGGACAAAAAATATTTTTCTTACCTGGGCTATTCTTATGTATAAAATGTAACGTTTGGTAAAAAAAATCTTTTCATAAAATAATAACAAGATGCTGAAATACATGATAAAAATGTAAAGTTATATATTTTGCACTTGATACCTCTTCCGTTCGCAAAATATCGTCTGCCCCCTGAAAACCACGGGGAGATGGTCGCAGGATTTTGAGCAGGATAAGTCTTTTAATATACTACATAGTTTTAAGTTCAAGCATCCAGTAAAAAGCACTAAAAATTTACTTAAAAGCACTAAAATCTGACTTAAAAGCACTAAAATCTGGCTTATATCCCTCAAACTATAAAACTATGAAAATGTGAAGAAGATATTATCATCATTGTATTGAAGTTAAGGTATATTATTTCAAGCTCTCTACTTGCTGTCGCTAACACTTTTAACGAATTCTTATTTGGTGCAGTTTCCCGCCTTTGGTTGTATGTCCATGTCCTTCAAATATTCAACATGTTCTTTGTCTTTTCTGATTTCAAACGCCCTTTTTAATAGCTCTTATTTTGATATAAGTTGTGGATTGTAATTTGATTATAACATCGATGAATATAAACACATGTATTGTCGGATGGGACGTTATAATGAGCGTGAAAGGACTCCGCACCATTCTTGGTTCTTTTTATCATGGTTTTTCTGCCCAAATTTTAGGTGGAAAGTGAGTTTCGTTATGCTTATGTTATGCTTATGCAGGTTTTAAGCACATAATTTGCAAAACCATCACATCTTCGATCCTGTGGTGCAACACTGAATATTTACGTCCATACCTTCCATGCATAGAAACTCAGTATAATTAAAACCACAGTTTACTTAAATGCCATAGGGGTGAATATGTTTAAAGACTAAACAGTATTGGGAATATTTAATTAAACAATAATTAATTTACCCATTCTTACCAGTAATTACAAGTATGGAAGAATCAGGTACAAAAATTGTATTTGCCCAAACGTTACTATTTTTATTTGCCCAAGCGTAACATTGTCACACTTATGATTTTGCCCGAAAAATTTATATTATTATACGCCCAAAACATCTGTTGACATAATGCTGACAATTTACAACGAGAAGAATCTAAAGAAAAAATCCAAATGAAATTCGATGAAGTATAACGATTTAAGGTTATCTGCGCCTTTTGTAATTATGGCCCAGTTCGGCCCGTTAAAGCTAAAAGAAAACAATTTATGAAAAATTTAATATTTAAAAACTATGTTATTTTTATAAGGAATCCATTGAAAAAACTGCATCAAAAATCGGACTTGAAATTACCATGACACTATTAGGTAGTTTGGACGTGAAATCCGTTGGCATACTACAAAAATAAATTTACTCAGGAGCACACTGAAAATAAACCAATCATAACCCCGTCAATAATGAAAACTCTGCAGCCAAATATGTCCAAACACCAAATTTTACGCCTTTTTACCCTTTTTCAAAAACGGGAGGGTCACAAATCCCAAAACCTGCCCCAGCCTTCCTTTTGTGCCAAGGAACACAGTATTAAAAATTCACAATGATTGGTCAAATGGACCTTAACTTATTGACCAAAGGCAAGTGTCTACAGACGACAACGACGCCGACGCCAACAATGATGATACTGCCATACCATTATACGACCTCCAAAATGTTATTCTATAATTATTCATTTGTACGTAGGTTTTGCAATGAGAAATATGTTTTCTTTCCAACTTCAGGAAAAAGAGCGATAACTCGTTTTATCATCTTTGGCAAACTGCCAATGATATAAAATAAAATTGCTTACAACTTAAGATATAACCGCATTTTGCTTCAAAGTAACTTGATTGCATTGATACTTTTTTTTATTATACCCGTAATACATAAAGGAGTAATACTGGTTAATTTTGACTTAACGGTAAGGCATCTGTTGTTGAAAATTATGGCATTTTTCATGTTATTCAACATCATCTGCACGTGGACCCAGGTTGATTCTTTACATGAATGATACCCTATGTATAATGTATTTATGATGTTAATTTGTTGCTGGGTCCAAATGCAGGTCATAGTTCAATTTGATTTGGAACTTGAACCATTGGAAGTCCTATCCAATAGACCCAATGTTAAATATTGTTTATTGTAACGCAGAGCGTTACAGATGTCCAGCAAAACAAACATTGTTAATGTTTTCCACAGTTTCCGTGGCAACAGCAGCATCTATGAGATTTCTAAGACTAAGCATTAATTTCTACATGTCAGATAACTATCGGTAAAATCTCATCCAATTGAACCANTTTGTTGCTGGGTCCAAATGCAGGTCATAGTTCAATTTGATTTGGAACTTGAACCATTGGAAGTCCTATCCAATAGACCCAATGTTAAATATTGTTTATTGTAACGCAGAGCGTTACAGATGTCCCCCAAACGAACATTGTTAATGTTTTCCACAGTTTCGGTGGCAACAGAAGCATATATGAGATTTCTAAGACTAAGCATTAATTTCTACATGTCAGATAACTATCGGTAAAATCTCATCCAATTGAACCACTTTTAATTTTCCTGCCTTTTTCAATTTCCATGGCAATAGCATTAATCTTATATAAAAATTCTGAGGCTAAAAATCATTTCTACACATGTCAGACAACTTTCCTATAAAATTTCTTCCCGATTGGAGCATTTCAAATTTTCCTGCCTTTTTTCCGTTTCCATGGCAACGGTCGCCATTTTGAAAATGTAAAGACCAAAATCAATTCTATGCATGCTAGGCAACCTTCCTGTAAAATTTCATCCAATTCTGAGCACTTTGAATTTTCCCGCCTTTTTTCNTTCCATGGCAACGGCGGCCATTTTGAAAATTTTGAAAGGTTTCTGCACATCTACTTATATAGGCCAACATTCCTGTGAAGTTTCATAAAGTTCGGGCCAATAGTTTCTGAGAAACGTGTCGGACAAGAATCGAGCGGAAGAAAGAAGAAGAAAAAAAGCAAAAAATAATTAAAAGGACAATTGTTCAGAGAACAATTGCAAGGTCTTTCCCAGTCAATGTTATGTTTTATGTTATGTTTTGTTACGTCACATGTTTANACTTTGAATTTTCCCGCCTTTTTTCCGTTTCCATGGCAACGGCGGCCATTTTGAAAATTTTGAAAGGTTTCTGCACATCTACTCATATAGGCCAACATTCCTGTGAAGTTTCATAAAGTTCGGGCCAATAGTTTCTGAGAAACGTGTCGGACAAGGATTGAGCGGAAGAAAGAAGAAGAAAAAAACAAAAAATAACAAGTGATAATTGTGTTTGGATGCAAACACAGAAGTCGCCCAAACACCCCCATATTAGAAGTCCTGCAAATTTCGACATCATCTTTCGTTAGTTTCCTGCAACTTCGAGAACTTTTATTTCCCGNTGACCTTGATGACCTTTGACCTTGGGATCAAATTGAAGGTCTCCTCTTACTGATTAATTTGATATGTTACATGACCATACTATCTGAAAAGATTTAAAAGTTGTACGCAAAAAACGTATTTCTAGAACGCGTCAAGGGCATTAACTCTTCTGGGAGTCATCGGAGAGTTTCGGTCCAAATGAATCAAATGTAGCCCTTGACATGATGAACATTTTTGCTGATATAATTTTTCAGCTATCTATTACGGTTATTGAGTTTACATGCTAACAAGGTCAAAGGTCAAGGTCAAAGGTCACCGATGACCTTCAACCTGGTACTCAAATTGAAGGTCTTTTCATGCTGATCACTTTAAACATATATGTTTACTATATTATCTGTAAGCGTTTAAAAGTTATTCGCAAAAAACCAATTTACGAAAACGCGTCAAGGGCTATAACTCAAAAACGGTTCGTCGCAGAGTTTTCGTTCCATTGAATCAAATGTAGATCTCGATGAGAGGAACAATTTTGCCATATAATGTTTTCATAAATTTTTTATCGTTTGCGAGTTATCGCGATAAGAAAATTTCAAATAGCCGCCATTTTGAAAATGGCGGACGAAAATTTTTTTTTACCATATTTTTGTAATCAGGACCATAAAAGCTACCTGGAAACCAAATTTCATAAAAATCCGACAACTTTGAGAAATCGACATATTTCGGGGTCAAAAACGCGTAACCGGGGTCGCGACCCAAAAAAATTTTTTTGCATGACAAATCATCCTGAGGATGAGTCCAACATTTTCCTCACCTCAGTTTTTTGATATCGGTTACGGTTTATGAGCTT
>MJUU01032758.1:179941-205879 GCA_002080025.1 Modiolus philippinarum | reverse complement strand
AAAAGTTATGAAGGTTTTAGAAAAGAGTTTATGCCGCCGCCGTCGCCGCCGGATTGCTATACCTATGTCTCGCTTTCAGCGACTTTCGTCGCAGGCGAGACAAAAAGATACACTTAAAAGGAAAATTTCAAAACATAAAGTACTGGTTTTATCTCCCATGGAATAGCTCATGTCAAAAGACTACTACTATAGAGGAGTTTCCAATTGGTGAATTTTCCCGGAATATTTCTACGTCACAATGTAGATTTTTGGATGTCACAATGTAACGTGACGCAATTTACTCCGATTGACCTCAGGTCAATCAGGGTAATTCATTCATAAAATGAAATTGGAAATTGGTCTATTTTTTAATGCATGAATGGATCAAACTTTTCCGACAGAGAAATATTTCTGGTGTTTAAAATAATGTAGCAAGCTCTCAACAAAAAGGGAGATACCGAGGTACAGAGTTCTGTCAATGTCTCAATTTCTTAATTCCTTCTAGTATTAACATGTTTTGGGATCAAAGATTTTTTACCTCCTGTACTATGTTGCTTAAATATGTACTCAATTTGGAAAATATATTATGTTTTATGTTGAAACCCCAAAGCTTACTATAACAACCCAAAAAATTATTTTTGGAGATATCATGTTGGTCATGTTGGTAAGCAGATTTAGGAATAATGGCCTGGACAATTTTTATACATTAACTCTTGCTTTTTACAAACATTCTTCTCAAACATGTGTGTATCTAATTATGTTTGGGTTCTAGTGCTGCTGATGAGGAAGTAATTTCCGAAATGGCTATACAGCTCAATAAAATTAATTGCAGTTGGAGTTAACATATGTGTTATGGTCTCATTTTCATTTACTCCATATCCTTTTATAAAATATTAAACAAATATAAAAAAAAATGTTTGTAAAAATACAATTGAAATATCCTTCATAATTCCTACCTTGTTTTTCATTAAAACTGCCAGATGTGTTGTTTTTCCACCTACAATACAGTAAATATAAATACTTTTTTTAATTAGAGCATACATATATAAACAAGAAATTAATTGTTAATGCTTAATTTTTACCATGTACAAATGTAATGAAAAAATTAAAGTTGTTTGTTAGAAGCCATCAAATCCAGACAGACAGAAATGGAAAATCCATTCTCACTTTATGTAGAACAACTTGAAATTCCTGAGCTTCTGATATCATTCCCAGTACAAATGCAAGGACTTGAATATTGGAACAACGGCAGTAGAATACCGAAGGAACAAAGGAGGGAAATCCACAATAATCGAAGCCTAAAGACATGGCCAAAACGAGAACAGAGAAAACAATGGTGCCAGACACAAAACAATTACGTTAGACAGACACAAGGCACAGAAATAGAAATCACAACATTCAAAACAAAGGCACTCACAGTGTGACCTCCAGTGAAACTGAGAGTGACATCAGGTGCTCCGGAAGGGTAAGCCTGTCCTGCTCTGTTAACAGCACCCGTCACACTGCAAGTGAGGAAAATATGTTTTTGAAGGACCTGTTTGGTAGCTGATTGGTTTTTTGTCCTTTTCTAACCCTAAGACACAACCAAATAAAAATCCATGGTACAAGTTACTTCTCTAACCCTCAAACAGTACCGTGGTAAAATTTTGAAATGTAAACAAATTTAGTATTCAAACATTGACAAGGACAAATCAGTACCACAAACATCACTAACGAAGACAAAACTTAAATGATATACGAGACAACACAAAAAACTTAAGCACTTGCAGTGTGAACTCCCTTAAAAACTGTGAGCGACATCAGGTGGTAAGAAAGGGAAGCATGTCCTGCTCTGTTAACAGCACCCGTCACACTGTCTGTGAGTCAAAGTAATCTCACAAAGAAGTGATTTTATTCAACTTATACCCACCAATAGAGGTAAAAGCAGAAATTTCATAGGCACCAATAGAATCAATTTAATTTTTTTTTAAATTCTTAATATATATATTTTTTGGTAATAAAGGGCTATGCCAAGCACAGCATGATACGACCGCAGCATGTCGACCACTGAAATTTGAACACATGTAAACTGAAATGAATATGGACACAGTAATTTGCTGGACACAATAAGGACCTTGACACATAAATTAACTTGACACAAACTAGTGAAAATCAAAATTAGTCCTTTTAATCCCTTATTAGTAGGATATCGTAAGAGCTAAGAAAAATCTGTTGACTACCAACTAAAAGCTTACATTAAGAAAATATCTGAAGAAAAACTCAGATTGAAATTCAATGAAAAATAAAGATTTCACATATTCAGAAATATTGCAGTTTGGCTCCTTTGACCCCTTATAGCTTGGAACAGCAAGAGCTACGCAAAATCTATAGCCATACTACTGAAAGCTTACAATGAGAATAATCCAAAGAAAAAAATCCCATCAAAATCTGATGAAAGAAAGATTTCACATATTTCTGATAATTGCAAATTTGGCCCCTTTGACCCCTTATAGCTCAGAAATGGTAAGAGCTAAGTCAATTCTGTTGATATACTGCTGAAAGCTTACAATTAGAGGAATCCAAGGAAAAAAATCCTATCAAAATCTGATGAAAAATAAAAATTTCAGGTTATCAACATATTTGCAATTTTGGCCCTTTGGGCCCTTATACCTTGGAAAGGAAACAAGTTATAAAAAATCTGATAAGGCAGCACTAGTTTATTTTTCATAAGCAATCAATTGCCAAAAACTGCATCAAAATCCGACTTAAAATAAAAAAATTAAAAATTTTTGAAATTCACCCCTTTTGGGCCCCTTTTATCTCGTGAACGGTACATGTCACATGAAATCCGTTGGCATAGTACAGATTGAAAATTTTCTAAGAAGTACACTGAAAGAAACCCCATCAAAATCTGATAAATAATCAAAGCATGGAATGCTGTTCAGGCAGGTTCCTGGGTATTCCAGAAGTTCTGTAATTATTACTGTTTTGCTGAAATCTTGACATTTAATTTTTTCAAGAATTAAAATCCGAAATTTTCCTTCCCGGTTTAGGTTGTCTTTTCAGTTTTTATATGGGATGTTGGCAATTTATTTAAAACTCTATATATATTTAATTATTTACATTTCATTGTCTTGCTCCTCTTTGTTGGTACATGTAAGTATTCCAAAGTACAAGCCCGAGTACAAGTGTAACACTCCGTGGTTTAATTAATGGTGATATTTCCAATTTTGTCACTTCCTCTGTCAAGTCATCTAGTTCTTAAGTTTCATTATTTTTGCATATGATTAAATAACTCAATAACGAAGTCACTGTAAATTTACTATCTACATATGGGCATTTCGACAACTTATGTCTCATCAGTGCAAGCTACTGAGAATGGTAGGTTGTGCTCAGCTACAAATAACAAAACACCGAAGTTACTGTGAATAATGTAAACAGAATTTCAGCATTTTGAGTCCGAAGTCGAGCACTACGTTTGTGTCCCTCTGTTTCTCTATGGCGAACAACGTCATTTCATCCTCCGTGCACTAAGGCAAAGGTTATGCCACACAACAGAAACACTCAGTGTATATATTTATCACTCTTGCTCAAAAAGTCCATCTCTTTTATCCATTTATTTTGGAATTTTGAATTGTATCTACCCTTTTCGCGGAGGCGACGCCATTTTGTCGTTAATACACAGCTGATTCGTGTTCTCGTGTAATCTCGTTAGGCGGGATGTGAATGGAACAGCATTTGTTTACCTCGCAGGGTGTGATTGGAACAGCCAATATTTACTTCTGGCGTAACGGAAAAATATTTTTGAGAGAAAATTTTGATATCGGGAGCTTTCAGAGGCATATCGGTAGACGTGAGACCGGCTGCCGAAACCGGTAGCCTCACGGTGAGACCGGGAGGGTTAACAACTCTGGTTACAACAGCGAAACTAGAAGTTACTATGTATCCATTCATAAAAACTGAGATTAAAAAAGCAAAGTATCTCTTAAAAGATATTAAATAAATACAATAAACACATAAAACGATGTAGTTGATCTTGAAATGGACACTGTATCGCCACATAAATGGATTATTTTTTTGTGCCTTCGTATGAATAACTGGTAAGCCGTACGCGTTTTTAACGATAGTCTGGATCATTCCGATTCTTTTCATACAAAGTAGTCTACTTAATGTAAGAGTCTGGTTGAAACAGACTTTTTTCAAGATGGCTTTACCCGACAGCTAGAAGGCAGAGAACCTGCCTTAATAAACATTCTACTGTCAAATATGTGAAAACACCCAATTTTGCCCTTTTTGGCCCCCTTTTTAGAAGCTGGAGGGGCCACAAACCCCAAAACCAAGGCAAGCCTTCTTTTTGTGCCAAGGAACATTATGTTAAAATTTTAGAAAGATTGATCAACTGGAACTTGAGATATTGACCAAAAACAAAAGTGTCTACAGACGACAACGACAAAATTTTTTGCAGTCAAATAAAAATCATGAAGAATAACAATTCCCTATATCCTAAAGGAATATTTCCTTGTTTGTTAGAAAAATAAACATACTTATCAAATTTATGCATAAATTAGAAGTAATTTGTGTACGACGTGCTGAAAAATAGGAGTAACCAAAATATGGTTCTAACATGATTGAATTTAATCATATTATTAATTTCGACTCTTGACACCAAATGAAGCCTTCATATCTTCTGATCTTTTTTAAAGTAAAAAAATTCTTACACTTCTAAAACAACCTCATATTACATCTCGGCAATATTTTAACATAAAACCCCAAAATGGTATCTTTAAACTCCATTTCAGGCAACCATTATTTCTTATGAGCGGGTTTCTCAGATCACATCAAATACTTACACCCAAAAGCCTGAAAATATAATGCTTATAAAGAAGACCATATTTCAACAATAAAAAATGGTCCAGTTAAAAAATTCCTTTCATTTTCCATATACCCACGCACAGAAGGGATTTTTAAAGTCCAGCAATGTACCATAGATGTACTTTCCACTCTGAGGTTTTTTTATTATTGTGCCTTCCCCGATCCCATGTATGTTTTCCTGGAACAGTAATAAATATTGAAGGATATTCACTGCCAAGTTTTAAAATAACAATAGTAAATTTTTTAAACTGATTTAAACTGAAGTAAGGAATTAAATCTCACCTGGAGCTGCACACATGTCAAGGATTACCTCCCCTGGTTGTGGATCCAACACATAACTACACACTATTGATGGTAAATTTTGTGGAAATATCATGTCGACACAAATCCCACTCAAACTGGGGCCCTCATACATGGGTTCTGTCATCAATACTCCAACACCACTAAAATCATATATAAAACAAATGTTCAAAACATTCCACTCAAACTGGGGCCCTCATATGGGGGCTCTATCATCAATACTCCTATACCACTAAAATTATACCTAAAACATATTAAGTACAATGTACTTGAAATCCCATCCATAATGGACCCTCAAACAGGGGTTTTGTCATCAATACTCTGATACTACTAAAATTATAAGCAGAGTACTTTAAATTTCACTAAAATAGAGACCTGTGCAGGGGTTATGTCATCAGTACTCTGACACCACTAAAATTATATGTTAACAAAAGTACTGAAAATCTCACTTGAACTGGGGCCTAAATACAGGGGTTTTGTCATCAGTACTCTGACACCACTAAAATTATATGAAAACAAAAGTTAAAAATCCCACTCAAATTGGGCCCTCAAACAGGGGGCTTTGTCATCAATGGTCCGGAGCTATTAAAATTATACAAAATAGTTCTACTTAAGGTAGCACAACAGCCTTTTGAAGGAAATTGTCGGTACCTAGCTTTGAATGCCTATAACTTAATTATTAGTAAAGATACATTGACGAATGAGGTATCAAATAAAAGGTAAAAGATTGAAATAACTTTTAATGCTCATGTCAATATTATTGCTATTAGGTATCAGTATTTAAATTTCCATATTTGGCAAAAAATTAGGATTTTCGTGTTAAATTTTTAAAATCAAAATAACGTTTACAGCTTTACAGGTCGCTGAATTTTGTTTACTTTATCTGAAAGAACCATCCAAATGCAACAAAACCGTGTCTCAGATTTTTTATATAAGCTGGTTTGAAAATAAATGAAATTTAAACTTTTATTCCATGAAATTTTAATTTTTCAAATTTTAAAATTTATTCAATTTTTAACTAGGCCCTGTTTCAAAAAACTGAGACACGGTTTTGCAGCAATTGAAAGGTTCTTTCAGATAAAGAAAACAGAATTTATCTACCTTTAAAATTGTAAGAGTTATTTTCATTTTAGAAATATAACCCTTAAAACCCAATATTTTGCCAAATATGGAAATTTTTGCATTGATTCTTATAAAGAATACTATTGAAATAAGTATTAACAGGCAATTCAATCTTTTCCCTTTCATTTGATACCACATTTGTTATTGTATCTTTACTGGTAACAAAATTACCCGCATTCAAAGTCAGGGACTGAAATTTTCCTTCAAAAGACTGTTGTGCTACCTTAAATATAACTCACATTGGGTCCTCATACAGGGACTCTGTCACAAAAATTAAACACCACTTATATTATAAATAAACCATAGTACTTGAAATCCCACTCAAACGTGGGTCCTCAAACAAGGATTAATCAAAGAAAACTAACATTCCACAAATTAAGTCAATATCTTATGCGCTCTTCGAAAAAGAGCAAGGAAAGCAAGAATGATTGAATAACAGAAATGGGCATACTTTGCTTCTTGGGTATTAAAACAGAATAATTAGCCTTTATGTGAAGATAATCACCTTACTGTTTCTTTACTGCAGTAGATGTCATCTCTGTCAAACTGAACAATACCATTTCCTACAAACAGCTTTTCTTCATTAAATGGTTTAATAAATCCACGCAAACATTTACCACCGACATCGGCATACACAGACACTTTATCTCCAGCCTTCATATCTAAAATACAGATCTAAACATTTACCACCAACATCGGCATACACCGGCACTTTATCTCCAGCCTTCATATCTAAAATACAGATCTAAACATTTACCACAAACATCGGCATACACAGACACTTTATCTCTAGCCTTCATATCTAAACATTTACCACAAACATCGGCATACGCAGACACTTTATCTCCAGCCTTCATATCTGAAATACAGATCTAAATATTTACCACCGACATCGGCATACACAGACACTTTATCTCCAGCCTTCATATCTGAAATACAAATCTAAACATTTACCACCAACATCGGCATACACCGACACTTTATCTCCAGCCTTCATATCTAAAATACAGATAAATAATGTATATATTATAAAATATAAAATATTAAATAAAATTTGGGGGTCACCTTTCATTTATGTGCAAAAATTTGAATTGATTATTAGAGGATCATACATAGAAATGATAAGGAAAAATGACTTTATGAGGGAATAACTGAAAAAAAAATTGTTACAGATTTTGTTCATACTTTGCATGATTTTTAACTCATAAGCCGAAGGCGGACAGTTGTTAAAATGACAAGAAAAAATTATGTGAGGCTTCAAGCCTATTAACAGCTCTAAAAGATGATCTTCGTCACAGCTTCCTATAAAATATAGTGCACAAGTTTCTTTCAAAATCGTATACATTGTGTATTTAAGTTAAATTTCTTCATTTTCTTGAGTTAAATATGGTGTTGTTAATATTAAATTGAAAACAATATGCATGTTTATCAAATTAATTGTCTTTTTATATTGCGTCTCAGATTAACAAGCCTGCCAGGCAGTAATTTGTCAAAGATGAAAATAACATTTGTTTACCTGTGATATGTGTATTGCATATATTTATAGCAATGAAATTGACATACATACGAAATCACACAATCCGATTATTTCCACGTATTACGGAATAATTTAATACATGCAGACGTATGCAGCGGTTCTTTGGATGTCTTTGCAGTTTTGCCACGTGAAGATTTTCAGGGCTTTCAAGTATCAGCTCCATCGGAGCTTTGATTGGAATCATTATATTGTTCATATATAAAAAAAAAAACAAGAGTTGTCGCCAATGGCAATTTCATTGAGCCCTGAATCAATATGGCAAGTGCAAACTTAAGTGTGTGTGAACTCATTACAGGCGATATTCCTCACCCTTTTTTCTAGAAAATATACAAAGGTTAATTATCTCCATTTCATAATTTTGAGCAACAACCATATCTCCATGTAATGATCCCTAAAATCATTTCAATGGGTGGTAGGCAACCTTTCTGTAAAGTTTCATCCAATTTGAGGCACTTTGAATTTTTTAGCCTTTTTTCAGTTTCCATGGCAACGGTGGCCATTTTGAAAATTCTGAGCAAAAAAAAATCAATTCTAAGGTCGCTATTCAACCTTCAAGTAAAGTTCATCCAATTTGAGGCACTTCGAATTTCCGGGCCTTTTTTTCAGTTTGAAAATTCCAAAAGATGCATGTGTGTACATCTATTCATTGTAAGTAAGATTCCTCTTAAGTTGTTGAGATTTGCTTTCAAAGTTTTTAAAAACATCAAGAGATGTCATACAGACGGACAAACCAACTGAGATAAACAATATTCACCCTGATTTTGTTGCAGAGGGCATAAAAATTAGCCATCACTGTTGAAATAACATAAATAGTGATATTAGTATAGAATTCCTTTATTATATTATCTCTCTTGCATAATTTCTGTTTTTCCTTTAAATTCAACACCAAATTTACAGCTCACTGGTTAAAGTTCATTTTATCAAAAATGTTATAAAAGTAATAAGGAACAACAAGTTCAAATAATTCATGTCATTTTGAACATTCCTTAACTTTTATAATCATTTTTGTTAAACTTCTAAATGTATGAAACCAAAATGAAAAAACATGGACAAAAATAGCAGGATAATACCACAGAGACACCTCCAACCATATATTTATCAAAGAAGATTTAAAGTATAAATAATCGGTCATAATTATAAATAATAATGCCACGAGTGTCGAACAAAGAAGGATTAAATGAGTTCAGGAATTTGTTCTGGAACGACTTTTATATGATGCATTATTCGACACCAGTGACATTTTTGTTGATATTCATCATGGCTGATTAGTTATACTTATTATTACCATATTTCTGTTAATATAAAATGCAGGATTTTACAGAAATTTTCTTCTTGTGAAGGGGTGTGTGTTATATAGATTATCTTTTCATAGCAATGCCCCAGATCTTACATTGATGATAATATTGTGATGTGATTTCCTACAAAGAAAATATTGTTTATTTCACTGAGTGAAAATATGACATTTATTTTACTTGGAAAACTAGATAAATCACTGTTATTTATATAACATTGTATAATAATGAAATAACTCAACATGCTCAAGCACCCTATCAATGATATATGAACAAAGTGATCTGACTTGTTAAAACATAATACTGCATTTGGCTTTATGAATAACCAATCAAAAATGAATTTTATCACTCTGAAGCTAAAGTCGTCAAAATGGTGATGTTAAGTACATGTGTGCCATTTGTATGAAGTATACACGTTCTTCCATAAGTCAAATTCCGAAACATTCCTGATATTAGAATGGCGGGTCAAAGAGGTCAAACAGGATAAAAATGGCGTCCCTGTATATGGGGGAAAAGGGAATAAATTATTCTATCAACATATGAAAGGTGTTTATGATTGGATAATAGCTGAACATGTCATAAATCCACATTTTACCCCAGGTGGGTCATTTCCAAACAGTTTATTTTAGGTCAAGAAAATAAATATGACAATTCCTTGATAACGTTCAACTGATTTGGGGATAACCGAAAAACTTGAAAGTGTAATATTGTCTATTTTGTTGTCGTTGGTTGTATTTATATGACATTGTTTATTTATTTTTCTGTTACAGTAAAATGTTTACAAACAAGGAACAACAAATAAGAACTCACAAGTGTAGACCCCAAGATATGTCTCCTAGGCTTTGGTTGGACCTACTGCTTAAAATACTTAAGAAACTTATCTTTTCAACAACAAAAATTAAAAATTTAAATAGTAACAAGGTCAAGGGCAATTTGGCAAACAAATTGTGTACTTTTGAATGCAAACCTTTTAATCATGTTCACTTAGCCATGAAATTAAGGTCAAAGTCTGAAGGCAGATAGCAGATTTAATGTATAAGAGCAACCTGAATACCACATATTACTGCCCCACTACTTACATTTAGTGAGAAACTGATCTAATTTTTAAAAAAAATCAACCATGTCCACTAGACTGTGAAATTGAGGCCATATAGCAGACTGTCATGTTCTATCCAAGACCAAGTTATATACCAATTATCATTGACTTATCACTTGTAGTTATTGAGAAAATTTAAAAATTTTCACATGGTCAAGGTCAGGTCTTATGGCAGAAATTCATGCACTACATGTATTTAAGAAAACTATATGTGCATATTTAAGAGAACTACATGGATAAAAGAGAAACTTACATACATATATCATTGCCATACCACTTACAGTAATTGAGAAACTGGTCTAATCATAATAAACTGTGGACACAGGATATGTCTTGCCTTTCCCATGCATCGCCTTAATTTGCACATTGATCTTCAGCAGCAGCCATGATACCAAATGTATCACTGATCAAAACTAATCACAATCATGATAATGCAACTGCATACCAAAGATCAACGGGCTACTGTGAGTGGTTGATGTTAAACGGACACAAGAAAAAACTTAAACATTTGATCAACAGTGAAAAATTTCAAAGTCAGTGGACCATGACTGCAGAGGCATAGACATAAAACGCCACTGAAACTGATCTGTACTGATGCTACTGCAACTGCATACCAAATATCAATGGGCAACTATGAGTGGTTGATGGTAAACTGACACAAGAATAACTTAAACATTGATAAAAAGTGCCAAATTTTGAAGTCAGTGGAGCATGACTGCCGGGGCATAGACATAAAACGCCACTGAAACTGAGCTGCAATGATGCAAATGAAACTGTATACCAAATATCAATGGGCAACTATGAGTGGTTGATGCTAAACAGACACAAGAAAAAAGTTAAACATTTGAAAAAAATAATTCAAAATTTCGAAGTCAGTGGAGCATGACTGCGGGGGCATAGACATAAAACGCCACTGAAACTGAGCTGTACTGAAGCTAATGCAACTGCATACCAAATATCAATAGGCTAGCACAGGTGGTTGATGTTAAACAGACCCAAGAAAAAACTGAAACAATTGTAGACGCCGCCGACGCCGCTGTAGCTGCCGGAATCACCATACCTATGTCTCGCTTTTTTCGACTATCATTGAAGGCTCGACAAAAACTAATCCATGTTCACTAGACCTCGAAAAATAGGTCAAGAAAACTAGCCATGGCCAAACAACATACCAATATCATTGACCTACCACTTGTAGTTATTGAGAATAAGACCCAATTTCAAAAATTGATGGGTGTTCCATGGAACACTTGTCGCCTGCACTACAAAAGAGCCATTTTTGGCCATGTGAACCTCTAGAATCTGTTAAATTAAAATTTTCAGATCAAAGAGCATGTTTAGATTAGGAGAAAAACAAATCCTGCAAATTTGTTTAAAATATGAATTCTGTTTTTGAAGGACTTATTCAGGTTAACAAAGCAAATTAACAAATGAACTATTTTGGCTAAGTGAACCTCTAAAATTTGCAAAATTAAAATCTTAAGTATCAGGTGTGCAATTATATCAGGTGAGCCACATATAATGTAAGTTTGGTTGGAATATGTGTAACGGTTTATAGTATCCACCATGAAATAAGTTCCGAAGAAACAAATTTCATAGCTCGCCAAGTGAAATAATCTCTTGTTGGAAAGTATTTACTGCTCACCTGGTGAAATAATCTCCAGACAGAATAAATATCATAGATATATCAATAACATTTTTTCCATTTGGAACTTATTTCACAGCATACTATTTTGGCTTAAATATGACTTACAGCTTTGAAGGTGTTCAAAGTTAACAAACTAAATTAACAAATGAGCAAATTTGACTCTGTGAACCTCTAAAATCTATAAAATCAAACTTTTAAGAATCTGATGCCCAACACATCGGATGAACAACATATCTTGCAAGTTTGGTTGGAATCCAACTTGTAGTTATGATGGAGTTGTGGATTAACAAACCAGATTAACAAATAAGCTATTTTGGCTCTGTAAATCTCTAAAATCTGTTAGACCAAATTTCTAAGTATGAGGTGCAAAACTAAATAAAGGGCTACGTCGAGTGCAGCATGATATGACTGCAGCATGTCGACCACTGAAATTTTAACAAAAGTAGTTCAAACTTATGTGGACACAGTAAAGAGATTGACACAATAATTAGATGGATACAAAAAGAAGCTTGACACAGTTATTAGCTAGGAACAAAATAGGGAAAAATACAACCCTTTTGATCACTTATTGATGAAAAAAACGTAAGAGCTATGCAAGATATGTACTATCAACTAAAACTTTACATCCATAGAAATTCAAAAAAAAAAAAATTCCATCGAAATCTGATGAAAAATAAATTTTGACATATTAAGAAAAATTGCAATTTTGGCCCCTTTGGCCCCTTGTAGCATGGAAACGGTAAGAGCCATGCCAAATCCATTGCCATAATCCTGAAAGCTTAGATCAAGAGGTATCCAAAGAAAAAAATCCCATTGAAATCCGATGAAAAATAAAGATTTGACATATTTAGAAAAATTGCAATTTTGGCCCCTTTGACCCCTTGTAGCTCGGAAACCGTAAGACCTACACAAAATCCGTTGGCATAATACTGAAAACTTAGATCAAGACGAATCCAAAGAAAAAAATCCCATCGAAATCCGATGAAAAATAAAAATTCTACATAATCCGCAAATTCGCAATTTTGGCCCCGTTCGACCCTCATAGCTGGGAAAGGAAACAAGTTATCAAAAATCTAATAGCTGATAGCTGAGTGCCATATTAATTTTTCACAAGGAATCCATTTAAAAAAAACTGCATCAAAATGGGACTTAAAATAAAAAAATTATTTTTTTTTGAGATTTGCCCCTGTTGGGCCCCATTTATCTCGTGAGCGGTACATGCTACGTTAAATCTGTTGGCAGATTGGAAATTTCCTCAGGAGCACACTGAAAGAAACCCCATAAAATCCGATTAATAATAAAGATTCTAAAGACAAACATGTGAAAACACCCAATTTAACCCTTTTTGGCCCCTTTTTTTAAAACGGGTGGGGCAACAATGACCAAAACTGAGCCAAACCTTCCTTTTGTACCAAAGAACATTATATTAAAATTTCATTGGGATTGATCCACTGGAACTAAAGTTATTGACCAAAAACTAAAGTGTCTACAGACGACGACAACGACAACGACGCTGACAACGACGACGACGACAGCACCATACCAATATACGACCGCAAAAATTTTTGTGGTAGTATAAAAAGGTTAACAACATATCCTGAAAGTTTGGTTGGAATCAGACCAGCAATTTTGAAGGAGTTGCGAATACAAAAAACCAAAATAACAAATGAGCTATTTTGACTCCGTGTACCTCTAAAATCTGTAAAAACAAAATTCAAAGTATCAGATGCACAACTAAACTAGGTGAATGACATTTCCTGAAAGTTTGGTTGAAGGAGATGTGGATACAAAAACTGACTGACGACGCAGGACGACGACATAACAAGACAGATAGTAATCCCTTTATGCTTACAGAAGGCAACACAAAAACTTCCCCTGGGCATTGGACTCTGAAACTGAGGTCAAAGTCAAAAGCCATATGACAGACTGCCATGTACTTACAAAGACCAAGAGATATACCAAGTCATACAAAACTGACCTACCACTTCTTAAACTTAACCTGGGCACTGGACTGCAAAATATAGGTCACATGATTTTGTGTTTGCCAGATAGGGTGTAATGTAAGCTATCCATGGACTAGATATTATGAACCTACATCAAAGGGTTCTTTAAAATATCTTGAGTTTATGCTGCGGTCACCATCTTACATTGCATGCCTATGTCATCGCTTCTCATGACTTTTGTTGTAGGCAAACGAATAACCATTGGCTTAAATAATAATTTCATACATAAAATGCCTAGTTCAGGAAGCTGTAATTAATATAAATGTAATACTGACCTGCAGGAGAACCCATGATTCCCTGTGCAAATACGTCTGCTCCTCTTAACACAGCCATACCACAAGGCAGATCAACGATAACTTCTTTGTTCACCTTTGAATTTATATTCAATGTTCGATTAGATAATGAAAATAGAGAGTGTGTCTTCAAGACAAGAATACCACATCAATAAATTTATCACAACAGATAACCTATGTTAAGGTGGTTCGTGGGACTAAGTAAAATACATCAGAATTTTTCAATAGTTTGCACAATTTAACTTCAAAAATTGAACTTCCAAAAAATAAAATAAAAAATGGGGGTCAAAGGCCATGTAAGCTCACATTCTTTCACCGAAAATGGAGAATTTTTAGTTCAAATGTTAAGGAAAATTATCATTTTTTCAAAATTATTCAATTTACATCCGTGAGAGTTTCAATTATTTTATATATTGCTAGTTTGTGCATCGTATTTCTAAAAACAAGAAGAAAAATGGGGGTCATAGACCTTATAATGTAATTATTTCACAAAATCAAAATTTTCAGTGATTTCTTTGTAAAATATTTTTTGAAATTACCTCGCTTGTGTGAATAATTCTACAGTATAAATACCATAATTTGATTAAACGTCATTGTAATGCAATGTGTAGTTGTTATGAATTGTTTGTGAAGCATAAAAGAAAGCTGAAAATCTCTGTATTGTCCTACAATTTGGTAGTTCTCATTAATTATGACAGTCTTCTTTTAAGGTACATGTAGATAGACACTAATATTCATATCCCAGAGATTTTGATATAAATCAGCACAATTGAAAATCATATCCTACTAATCTGAAATCTATAATATAAAGTTTGTTGTTTTTAGAACCGAGATCAAACTTTGCTCATTTTGGCCATTTTTACACCTAAATTTTTAAAGGATGATTAGGAAAAATATAGAATGGCAAACAATCAATCCAGAAGCTATCTTTGGATCTTCTCTGGTTTAAATTCCACAATCTATTTTGATCAATGTGCAATTGAATTGTGCAACACAGCAGAGTCTATCTACCTTTAAGTCAGAAACTACAACTAAATACAAGGATTTACAGGACGCGTAAAACACGCGTCTGGTACGCAAAAATAAATGACAGGACGCAATTTCTATTACAATATGCGTCCGAAGGGACGCAACACAAATAATGTATAAAAATACTAAGGATATCTGGCACCAAGTTGTGTAGAATCATGAATCTGCTCAATTCCTATGAAAGGATATTATTTGAAATTCAAGATTAGGGAGAGACTCTCTAAAAACAGTTTGTTTCTATTTTTAGATTCATTTTCGGGAATCCCTTTGATGTTACCATATTACCATATTACCGATAGTTCCAGATTGACCGGATTGATTTGGCGTCATCATGACATTTGTGTTCGGGCGGGGTATATACAGAAATAAAGACACATATCAAACTTGATTTTTTTACAAACTTGATTTTTTAAAACTTGCACATTATCAACATGATGCAATGTGTCCTTGCTCTTACGTTAAAAACACCCGGAGCCTGAATTGGTATTCAGCAACTCTGACTACAGACCTGCTGGGCGCATCCCCAGGTGGTAAACAGGGAAATGCCCCATCTATGCGGAGTAGTCAAGTCATAATACAGAAAACCTAACCACGAACCATTGTGCAGAAACGCGAAATCCCGTTCAGTATCAAGACCCGCGAAATCCCGTTCAGTATCAAGACCCAAGTGCAGACTTGCTGGGAGTCGTATATAGAATGCTTAATTTCCTGCCCCTACCCATTTTTTACAGGAAAATTGATGAAATGGGTAGGGGCAGGAAATTTATTCCTCCAATCAAAACTCCTTACCCTTTTGTCTCTTCCACCTGTATTACTTTTTGTGTGTGTAATTGTTTTGAATTGATTAACTGGCTTTGTCCTGATATAGCATAACCAATCAATCAAGAAAAAAAATATGTGACATTTTCATCAGAAGGACCCAGGAAAATTTTTAAGTTGGGTCCTGGGATCCCACCTTACAGAAGCGGAGGTAAATCCCTGTAAATATGTTTTACATTCATACTTTACTTTTTCTCTGGTTACAGGGCCCTGATTCTCTATCACTATAACATCATCTAGTCTGGGATGTTTGTATACATTTGGTAATGGAAGGGCTTTCCAGTCATAGTTCTGAAAATTATCATAATACATGTATAATCTGACATATATTGTTTGCTTTGTGTAATATTAAATATAATTATACCTTAATATAATACCTGTTGTTATGAAATACTATTTCTAAAATAAACAATAAAAATATATGGAGTAAATGCACATGAGACAGTCTCTACAAATACATGGTAAAACCAAGCAATGGAACACCACTTTTATTGTTGTTCTTCATCTTCATTTATTTCATTCAACAGAAAGTACTCATCAAAGGTGAATATGCATAATATTAGTATATTATATTGGATACTATTTTCTAATAAGTCATCTTAGTATCAAAGATACTTGGAAAATATCTATTTGAGAAAATTATGTTATTTAGAAATCAGACATGCTCACTAGAACATGAAATTGAGGTCACAGGAAGACATGTCATGCATTAGTAAAGACAAACCAACATACAAAATATCATTGACCCACCTCTAATTATACTGAGAAACTTAGCATGCTCATTAGACCATGAAATTAATGTCAAGGACAAGTTATTCCCATTACCAAATTACATATTATCAATGTACCACTGATAGTCATTTAGAAATGGAACTTTCAAGTTCAAAAGCTTTATTTAAAGACCATATAAATTATAATAACAATATAACATAAGCTCTAATGAGCTTTTGAATCGTCTATTCAAACTAATTAGAAAAACTTAACATGGCCACTAGAACATGAAATTGAGGTCAAAAACAAAATTCATATGCCAGACTGTCATGTATTACACAAGACCGACTTACATACTAAACATTACTGACCTACCACTTATAGTTATTGAGAAATTTATGGACTTAATCAAAGAAACTTAACATGGCCACTAGACCCTGAAATTGAGGTCAAGGAGGCCACTAAACTGTGAAATTCAAAGACAAAAGTCATATGCCAGTCTGCCATGTACTACCTAAGACCAATACTGAGATATTGACTTAATCAGAGAAACTGACTGGACCAGACAATTGAGGTCAAGGTCACATGATTTTATTTCCATCAGGTACCGGTAGCACTTGATGAGTGCTTCTACTGGACAAAATATGATGTTCCTACATGAAGGGGTTTTCAAAATATCCTGATTTTAGTACAAATTTGACGCTGTCGTCATACTTTGCATGCCTATGTCTCCCTTTCCACAACTTTTGTCACAGGGAGACAAAAATTACTTAAAAATATTAGAGAAATTTAATACATGAAAAAGAATACAATCACATCCTGGTATTACCATTTGTAACTAAGTATTACTACTGATATTTCAACAAACAACATTCTATATCCCGTATATACCGTTAGTAACTGTTTCTTCAGACTCTCTATAACATCTGATATCTCAAACTTCATTGTGTTGACACGTAATGTTGTAAACAAGGGTGGACAACCCAGTCTAGAAAGCAAAGTTTCAAATCTTTTATCCCCATCCTGAAAAAGAATAAATATAGAAACTTACACCAATGGAAGTGCAAGATCAAGAAATTTCGTACAGTACAGCCAGCGACTTACCATGATCATGATGATAAATCACTGTGACAGAGGTATCACTCTGCTTAGTGAAATATGTATATTTTATTTCCTGTTTAATGTATCAACATGCTTTCTTTTGCACTTAAAGTGATGCAGTATAACACTTGACATGCAAAAGAAATGATGTTGATAGATCAGTAAGCAATTAAGAGTGATATGTTTATCACAGGGATTTATCACGGTAAGTCTCTGGCTGTACTGTAAATCCATTATTAAGAGGCAATTTTCTCTGACAAACCTCATCAGGAAGTCAAATGCTAATCAGAGATTTCTAAATATTTGTATGGTCAGCAGTTGTTTACTAGATGACAACATTGAAGAGATATTGTGACGTCGCTTAATTAAGACATCATCCGGTGACTAGAAATCCTTTATTTTCACCGGTGACAATATGACATTTATTTAACTGAGAAAACTCGATAAATCACTGCTTTCTATATAATAATGAGGTTTACATTATTGTACATTTATATACTATAGGGCTTAGTTATGGCCTTGGTCTTTGCTTGTTATTAATTTTTCAATGTACATATTTCAGCTCCTTATGTATTTTGCGTCTTTTATTTGTTATAACAAGCTCTACAGACAAATAACAGAGATTATGTTATTAATGTTAAATTCATACTTGCCAACTGACCCGCTTTTGGCAGCTGTGACCCGCCAAATTAACCCATGACAAGCTAGGGATGATCACCTGTCGCAGGTCATTAGTTTCATCTGCCAATGAGAACGTCACCCACAAATGACCGGCCACCACACATTTAAAGCAACAGCGCTATAAATTTTCCTTTAACAGTTGAGACAAAGTACAAATTTAACTGAACAAAAAACACCAAATGGTCAAAACAATAAAAAATCCTTTATTTCAACAAAAGCATTTAAAACCACACTGAAAATGACGGAAGCACATTGACAGAAAATGTCTTGCCCTCTTCATCTATGGTAATAAATGGTACAGAACTAGTGCAAAGAATTCTTGAAAAGGTGCATGATGGCTTGACGCGATATGACCCGCCACCACACACCTGAATGTTGGGTCATGACCCGCCACAGCAAAATTTGAGGTTGGCAAGTAATTGTTAAATTTCTTCCGAGAGACATGATAGACTAGTTTTTTCCAGTAATTCTTACATCACAATATTGATTTTTCAAAATCAAAATGTTCAGTGACGCAATTTGTGGCGATTGACTCAAGGCCTAGGTCAACCAGCACAATATTCATTCATAAACAGAAATAGGAAAGAGTTTTATAAAATGAGTTAGTGGGGCCTACGTCTATGTCTATGTGTTACTATTATTCATCAATATGATGATGATTACTAGGAGGGGCATCAGGATAAAATAAATTTAGTGCAAATATATACAATGATGTGAGTTACTTATTTTTTATACTTTTTTTATATAAGATAAAAAAACAAAATGAGTTTGTTAGCTGTAGATGATTGGTTTCAGCCAAGACTTCAAAGACTCCAAAGTCTTGGGGTGAAGCCACTTCTGATGGTAAGCCATTCTACATTCTTATGGTACGTGGGAATTAAGTGGTAGCATGGTAGTTTGTTGGTGAGTGCGGCAGAACAAATTTATGATCGCTTGTTGTTATGAGATAGGTAATGCTATTTATGTTAACAAAGTTGTTTTTTATTTTATCCTGTTTATAGAGCATGGTCAATGAAGAAAACTGACGTCATTGTTGGAGAGTGGGCCATTTTAATGGAATGCACCTTCCGTATTTTGTCCGTGTGGTGTCACCACTGCACTATCAGGTTTTGTTCTGTGACGTCGTGATACCGGGAAAATTCACGCACAAGGAACAATATTTGAACATGCGTAAAGTACCAGTTTTCCCGCGAACTACCTGATAGTGCAGCAACGACACCAATCGGGAAAAGCAGGAAGGTGAATTCCATTGTTCAAGCATTCTGGTAAAACTGTCTTGATACCTGTATTGGTTTAAAGTGTATCTGACTGCTCTTCTCTGTATCATTTCTAACATATGTATATATGTTTTTTGCCAGGGGTCCAAATAAATGTTGCAGTATTCTACCTCTGGTCTTATGTAGGTTTTATAAGCTAATTCTTTAGTTTTTATGTTATTTGTTTTAACATTTCGTTTAATAAATCTGTTGTTTGCTTTGTTCGTAATATTGTTAATATGACTGTTCCATGTTAAATCTTTTGAGATGGTAAGGCCTAAATATTTAACTTCAGTTTTTTACCGATGTAGTTTATAGTCAAAATGTATGGGATTCCTTTCACATGAGATGTGGATGATTTTGCACTTGTCAGGAATAAAAGACATTAACCATTCTTCCTACCAGTTTTGGAGTTTATCAAGATCTGATTGTAAGGTTTTAGAGTCATTTTGTGAAGATATAGTTAGATAAATAATGGTGTCATCTGCAAAAAGGGGGGTTTTACTGATAAGCGTGTTAGTCATGTTGTTGATGTAAATTAAGAATAGGCAGGGCCAAGTACCGAGCCCTAAGGGACCCGGGATAGGACAGGGCAATTGCCCGACTCATGGCCATCAACGGCTACCTTCTGTTGTCTATTAAAAAAGATTCAATCAAGTTTACTGTTTGGTTATTGATTCCCATTACAGACATATCGAAAACTGCCTGACCAAAGGACAAATCAGGCAAAACTTGAGTCCATCTGGCAAAAATTATCAGCCAACAGGACCGAATGTCAGGTAAAAAATTGACTTTTTTTATATGTAAAAATAATGGAGGTCCTGTAAATTTATTTTCGGTCTGGCAGCTTTTCTTGGTTTGCCAGACCAAATGTCCTGCAAGGCCTCTTAACTTTTTTATATGTGACAATACTGGAGGTCCTGTAAATTTATTTTCGGTCTGGCAGCTTTTCTTGGTTTGCCTGACCAAATCTCCTGCAAGGCCTCTAAACTTTTTTATATGTGACAATACTGGAGGTCCTGTAAATTTATTTTCGGTCTGGCAGCTTTTCTTGGTTTGCCTGACCAAATGTCCTGCAAGGCCTCTAAACTTTTTTATATGTGACAATACTGGAGGTCCTGTAAATTTATTTTTGGTCCGGCAGCTTTTCTTGGTTTGCCTGACCAAATGTCCTGCAAGGCCTCTAAACTTTTTTATATGTGACAATACTGGAGGTCCTGTAAATTTATTTTTGGTCTGGCAGCTTTTCTTGGTTTGCCTGACCAAATGTCCTGCAAGGCCTCTAAACTTTTTGATTTGTCTGCTTTTAAGTTTGAGGAGTAATCTTTGGTGGTCAACTTTATCAAAGGCTTTTGAAAAGTCCATAACTGCTAGGTCTGTTTGTTTGCCTTGAGCCATATTGTCTGTAATTTCTTGTATAAAAGTAACTACATGTAATTGAGTTTCACAGCTTAATTTAGATCTAAATCCATGTTGAAATTCATATAAAAGTTTGAGTTTGTCCATGTGTTTAATGATGTTTGATACAAAAATATGTTTCATCAGTTTATTAGGGATACTGGTCGAGTACCAGTTATCGCCATGTACCAGTCATCGCCAATTCTCATGTGCTTCAAGATCACGCGTAACTTTTGTTACACAGTCATGTACAGAAGTTACAACATTATCCTTAAAATCCTCCCCTTGAAGAAATTTGTTTTAATCTTTAAAAACAGTGAAATCTGAGATAAAATACCTTTAAAATATAAATTGCTATGTGGGGGGTCACGTATGATAATTCGCTAAAAATAGATTTTTTACATGTGATGTCGCAAAAAGAGAACTTTTGGGTTTCAGCTATATTTTCTCTCAGAAATAAATGCTAAATTATAATGCTTTCTCTTCCAAAAGTCAAATCAAGATGAATTGGGCTATAAAGGTCTTCTATTTTCTTGTCACCGTGAAAAAAAATAGCGAATTTAGCATTGATAAAAAACATACTACTTTCAGTTTGAAAATTGCATCGGCTGACCTTTCATTCTTTATTCCACTTTAGTTCATCCCTTTTTGGAGTACTTCAGTGGATTAAAGTGTACATTTCACAGTTTGAAAAGTAGCTGATGCATATTTTGAAAGATGGTGATAACTGGTACACATATCATGCATATCAGCAAAATGTGTCGCGAAAACCAACACTTTTTAAAATGACTATATTACGGTAAAATTTTACAATTCTCTTATCCGGCGTGACATCACAAAGCTGAATTGACCAATCAGATCAGTTGATTTCAATCTTACACCCCCAATACAGGCGGTGACGAGATCAATGTTTATAGATACATGTGTATAATCTATGTAAAAAACTGATATTTTAAATTGCAATATATTCGGTGTTATAATAACTATGATCTTGAAATTCAAATATGATATTTATATTGACGTTCCAAATGTATAGTCCGAGTTTCATTTAAATATCTTGAAAAATGAATGAATAAATTAAAGTTGAAGTTACTTAGGTATATAGCAAAATGTGGACTTTTTCACCGCCTCCACCATGTCCACAGGTAAAGTGCCCGGATGTCCGGAAAAGAGAAAATAATGCATTAAAAGTTTAGTCCGAGTTTAGGAAGATCAAATGCAAAATCATGGTGTGAATATTGCAATAACTGGTACACGACCAGTACATGCCAATGATATAGGCTTGTTCGCGAATCCAATCAGTGACGTCACAAAATCAATTTTTTGGTTGGCAAAATTGTATTTCAGCAATAAATTGCATTGCATAGACGTTTTCAGAAATTAGTAAATTTTGGTTATGTCCCCTGATTACGATAGGTCCACCAATAAGGGGTAGACGGGAACAACAGACAGTACATTACTTATACTTATAAATAACTTCTTAGCTTTTTTTCCATTTCAAGATATGAGTACTTTTCATCTACATTTCTATAAATTTTAATTGAGCTTTAGAATTTTTTTTATTTAATAGTAAAATTTATAGGAATATCCAGAGATATATTCTTCAAATAAATCTTATTGCACACTTGACTAAAATATTGATATTTGACAGAGTAATCACCAACCCTGAAATGATATGTGTAATGCCAGGTGTTACTATCTCAATAAACAAGTTGTCAACCTTTCCTGTGAATATACTCTATGTTGTCCCAAATTGAATATACACAGGCACCTGTATATACCTTTAAAATATGCAAGCTCTGTTTAATCTAACTGAATGTGTAAAAATTAACAAGTTTTTAAACAAAACTATTTTATAATTATATAATTTATTGAAAAAAGATAACATAGGAAAATAGGCGAATTTCGCGGATGTAATGGCAAAGTGCATATCAAACAACGTCAGAATACACATTTTTGCAAAATGTGTATTGCAGGTTCACTTGAAAAAAATTGCTAATACATGAGTTTGAAATGTTGAAAAGTCAAAATTTATGTTTATACAGTTACAGATTCTTGCTGTTCACATAATTTCATTATAAGTCCTTGCTTTTTCAATTATCAAAATATTCGATTAAGGTAATTAACACATAATGCAATACACGTAACTGAAAAAGGCGGCGAAAAGGTGTACTTTAAAGTACATATAACCGAGAACTTGGATATGTGTTCGTAACAATTTGAAGTGTACGGGGAGTCCCCTTTTCAGATATTCGATCAAAGTTTAATGCAATACACATAACTGACAGAACGGAACAATTTGAAGCGTATGGGGAGCCCCTTTTCAGATATTCGATCAAAGTATAATGCAATACACATAACTGACAGAACGGTGCACGTAATGACCGTATTTGAAGTTGATGGGGAGCTCCCTTTTTAAAAGGAAAATACGATCAGGCTTAATAAATTATGAGAAATGCACATTATGCAATACACCTAAAGCATTTGAAGCTGATGGAGGACCTTTTATTTCAAATAACACTTAAGCAACTCACATAACACGTTTCTGCATAACCAAATAATGTAACTTGTAAAGAAATGAACCAGCGGAACAGTAAAACAACAAAATAAATTTGATTTAAAAAATTTCTGTAGAAAAATAAAGAAAAAAAAATAAAATTAGATTTTAAAAATAGACCTTTGTTTGACTTGTGTTTTTCAATTTGCAGATGATCCAGCTTCTCACTCAAAAAAAAGTTCATTTAGTAAATCAGCTGAATGCAAACCATCAATCAAAAGCATTGCCAAAGTTAAAAAAATTGGAATGATGCGCTATTTCCTTTTCTTTTAGAAATGAGACAAACAGAATACACAAATCTAACAGAAAATGTATCCCTTATTTATTTTCATCCTTTTTTTAGATTCACAATAACTTTTTAATTATTCCTAAAAGGAGAAATTTTATTCATAATCATGAAGGTTTTATGCTCAGGAGTACTTATACTGGAATATAATATGTATTTGGAATTGGATTAAAAATGAAAATATTTTTAACAAAAATAATGGAAAAAGCTTTATATCAAATATGAATATTTCTTAAAGGTTATTATGATTTACTCGTATTTTTAAAGATTTATTCCTAATATGTGCGTAATATTATATTAACCGCTCTATATGTGTATTCCGATGTCGAAAAAAAAAAAAAATAAATAAACAACAACACAAAAACAACGATATGTTCATTAATTTTTATTGTAATCTTGGAAAAAAGAATAAACTGATACGTATTTTTATTTTCAATTTGGGTACATCCTGTGAATACGGTACCTACGGTACATACAAATTGCAAATTTTCAAAAGCATTTTACTACACATAAATGCTAAATATCAGCCTTGAAACTTAGTTGATGTCATTCTGTTATCTTTGATCTTTTCAATGGCTCTATTAACATGCGTCTTGCTTGTTGAATAAACAGGTAATTAACAATTTAATTACCCTACCTGCACGGTACTATTCAATAATGAAGTAATCGATAAAGCCCGAGTCGGGTCAAATCTGTCTACCTGTGTAGGACTTTGGTGTTCTGAATGGAACAAGAAGGCAGTCCCCATGATTTCAATTCTGAAAATGTCTATAGCAATGGGACAGAATTTTATTTTTTAAATAACTTTTTACATACATTTTTGTACCAGTCTGATTTTGGATCTGTAAAATGCATAATAAACCTGGAGATTTTCATATTTTTTCTACTGATTTACTTTTTCTATATTTCCTCATGTGCATTTCAAATATTTGGAAATTGTGAAAAAAATGTATACTTTACAAATACGTCAATTAGATCAAATAAAAATAATCAAATATCGAAAATTTTTATATCCTGTTAAACTGTAAAATGTGTTCAATTCAGATCAAAAGAAATTATCAAATTACCTTTAAAAAACAAAACCATACAAGTTAATTGAAAATGACATTTTTATGACCCTAATTAATGATTACGTCGAATAAGCCTATAGGCCTAACCTTTTGCATGGTGTGACTAATGGGCCTCCCATGATAAATAGACGTCATCACATTTGATGCTGATTCTAATATGGCTTCCTGTATTAGCTTTGTAAATAGAGTCATGTTATAATACCAATATAACACTCTTAACACATGCGCAAAAGATGCATAGTTTCTGTTGCATATTTTGAATCTATTTTTCATTTTTACTGTCAAAATCATCTACCATCCATTATTACACACTCTTATATTACGAACCAATGAAAATTTAGAATTAATACCACATGATTTAGTTTTATTTTGAGCTATTGCTCTCTTTTGAATGAAATCCGTGTCTTACAGTGCAATAGTCGTGGAACTATTGCACCTCTACGAAACTAGTGCACGGACGTCATCAATGACGTCATAACGCCGCATTTTAAAGATGGCTGCAAGCGGTAGTTCCAGATTTTCCAACGCCACCGATGACGAGATAGAAGCAATATTGGAGAACAGACACAGCAAAAAGACAAAGGATGTAATTGTTTCGGCCGTGAGAATTTTTGAGGCATATTTGAACCACATCGGCATGCATACATTAGACGAACTTAATGAAGTTTCTGTGTCGGAACTAGACCAAGTTTTGAAACATTTTTATGTCGATGTCAGGAGAGTCGACGGACAGAAATACACAAAGAAATCAATGGTCACCAACAGGTTTGGTTTACAAAAACATTTTCTGAAGTTCAGAGACATTGATATAATTAATGATAAACAATTTCAAAAGTCAAATGACACATTCAAAGCTGTCTTAGTTAACTTGAAAGGCGAAGGGGAGGCAACAACAAAGCACAAGGAGATTAT
>MJUU01032758.1:82192-177482 GCA_002080025.1 Modiolus philippinarum | reverse complement strand
TGACGTCACAAATAACATCGTAATGTCCGGTTCGTAAGCAGCGTCGGTTGGAAAGTTTGAATGGAGATTAAGAGGACTTGAGGCATTTTCTACAGTTGAAATAGCAATTTCATCAAACGAAAGTAAGTTTTTGTTGTATTTGTGGAAAGTTTTTTGTCTGTGTATTTGTTTATCAATATCAAAATGTTACGGAACCATTAGATAGTCGCTGCCTGCTTCGGATATAAAATGGTTGAAATTTCCATATCAGAATCGTAATAAATCATACCCGCCAAATACTATATTGTCATTATAACATGGGCTTTCGTTGTTTTTGCATATTTTACCCCTCGCTAACGCTCGGGATAAAATATTTGCAAAAACAACTCAAGCCCATGTTACAATGACAATATAGTATGGCGGCCATGTTTTATTTCTTAATTAATCTACAGGGCAAAGTATAAATACCATTGTAGCATAGTTCTGGTTCAAATGATCTTTTACTTTGTCGTCTAAACGTAAAGTGCACATGCAACTTTTCACTTCCATTTTCATTCAATATTAAGGAGTAGATAGTTGCCGGGGAGCGAACCTTACTTGCTGATTGTTGTTGTTGTTGTCTTGTAATTTCCTCCGATTAGGCAGAGCACCCTCTTAAGGTAGATAGACAGTAATATTCATATCCATGAGATTATATTGTAAGTCGGCTCAATTGAGGAACCAATCCTACTTACCCGAAATCTGTAATAAAAAGTATGGGTCACCATGCTTGCTTTTTCTAGAATTGAGATAAAAGTTTGCTCATATTAAACCATTTTTTCTCCTAAATTTACATAGATATGGAAAGGCAATTTGAGTTTTTGTCCGTGGGAATTTGATGTATTTCTATGAAAAGATAGTAAATGATGTAATTTATCGGTTACAATAGAAAAATGTTTATGTTACCATGTTTTAACGGAGATGTTTTACAAAGTTTCGGGATTAAACATTATTTACGGGAAAGGGGAGTTAATTCGCTGCAAAGTAAACGAAATATGAAGTTTCACATCTATCATTCAATAATGAAGTCACAAAGGAAAAGCCGTCAAATTACTGCTGCGGCCCGAAAATTAAACCTTCCCCGTATCCGACTCTTTATTTCGATAATGCGCGATTTGATTGCGCAGCGCAACAGTGTCTATCTACCTTAAATAATACATAGATAAAATTCACATTTGGTAGAAAAATATCCTTATATGTTAATCAAATCAAATCAGATTGACCCCAGGTCAACCGGCGCAATTCATTCATAAAAAAAGTAAGAAAGTTGTCTATTTTCAGCTGGTTGTTGAATGGCTTGAATGTTTTTTGTCAAAAAATCTGTAACTGATTTGGACAATTTTGTGTTTTCTGCGTGTTAAGTCAAAGTTTTTACTTTGTCTTAACTGTTATAGGGAAATATCAAACCAGGTTTGCTGTTAATCGTTCAGTAACAGACTGTTAATGAAACCCATCTTGTCTCCTCCGGTCGACTCCTCGATAAGACATTCAAAACACAATGCACAAAGACACGGGACCAATTAATTTTCAGGGCGGCTTGGGCGATTTTGTAAATAAAAAATTTAATCCTGGTGTCAGTGAAAATAAATATTCTAATCCTACTTGCAATGAAAAATAAATACTTTTAATTTTGATTTGAAGAATAAAATTTTTATTGCAAATGCAAATAAATAATTTGATGTGCCACTTGGTGAAAATAAATAATTTGGTCGAGATCAGTTTTCATGGAAACAAATAAAATTTCTAAGTAAAATCGTCCAAGCCCCCCCCCCCCCCCCAACCCGAAACTTTGATCAAATGGTAGTTTTTAGTTTAATAATATTTTATTGCATAGAAAAACAATAGGATTGGGCAGCAATTATATGGCAATTGATATTCGCCCTCTCCTTAATCATATTACACATATTATGGCAGCGTACAATATATACATATACAAACTTATCTTTTAACAACGAACTAATAAATATACATATATAAGGAGAAAGAAAGAAATTAAGAATCTGAGAAATTGAGCTAGCATACATCATGTGAACCGCTTTGTTTGTCTCATGAAAGTACGCACATATTCGAAAATTTTTGAATTAATTTTATCATCAACATCGTCGTTACCAAATAAAAGTGTTTCTATGTGCATTTCTATGTTTAAGTTATTAATTTTATCATTAAGTTCACGTCTTTGATTTTGAAAGAGATGACATTCAATAAAGAAATGAATAGCATCCTCATATGAAGCACCACAGGAGCAATTTGGGTGGTTTACAACATGAATATTTGCCAGATCGGCATTCAGAGAACTGCATTGATGTCTCAGTCTGGTATGAAGTATGTTTAATTTTCTGTTGCCTTCGTTATAATAGTTGGGTGCTTTGATCAACATTGGTTTAATTTTTTGCTTAAATAACGACAGAGTACCGGATTTACGAATTTCAGGGCTTAAATTATTCCAAAGATTTATAGTAGACGGTATGAAAGACTTTTCGGTAACTCGTAGCCTGCATCTTGGTGTTACATAATTATCATTATTCCTGAGCGTATATTGATTTACATCGGAAACCATAGGTGGTAAACAGTCAGATAGGTACTAGGGGCAAAGTTTATTATGCATTTTATAAAAAGTTGTCAATTTACGTTGTTTTCGTCTTTCGACAAGAGATTCCCACCCTGTTTCAAAATAGAGTGATTCTAAGCTAGAGAACTTTGGCAAACCGGTCACAATTCGGGCTGCCTCTAATTGGATTTTTTCTAGTTTTTCAGTTTCATATTGGAAGCATCCGTCCCAATCTTCGGAGGCATACTCTAACAAGGGGCGTATAAAACTTAAATAAATAGTTGATAAACTCTTTTTTGACAGAACAAATTTTAATTTTCTAAGGGCATGTAACTTAATCATTGCAGAGTTTGTAATATTATCGATATGTGTTGAGAAGGTTCCATTCGCCGAAAGGATTAGTCCTAAATGTTTGTGATTTTCTACTTGATCCACAATTACACCATCAAAGAGTATATTAAGGTTAGGGGAATTATTATTCGTTATACAAAGAGCTTTTGTTTTTTTTTTGGGGGGGGGTTAAAATCAACAAGCCATAATTTTGACCATTCATTCAATTGTTTATTTCTCTTTCTATGGTTACAGCATCTTGACCTGAATAAGCAAGGGACGTATCGTCTGCAAATAAACGGGCTAAATTTGAGAGATTATCAGTTATATCGTTTATATATAAGAGGAAGAATAATGGTCCCAAAATTGACCCCTGTGGTACTCCAGCCTTGATGTCACCCAAATCAGAAGATTCACTATTTACTGAGACAATTTGTTTTCTATTTTTAAGGTAGTTGCCAATCCAGTCAATCAATGTTCCTTCTAACCCATAAGCTTTTAGTTTTTCAATTAGTCTCTTATGCCAAACCCTATCAAAGGCCTTTGATATATCGCAAAAAATCAAAACGGAAAAATTCTTATCATCTAAATTTTGGCAAATTCTGTGATAAATTTCAAGAAGTTGATAAATCGTTGAATGTCCCTTAAGAAAGCCAAATTGATATGCATATAACAGATTATTATCAATAGTATAATTATAATTAGTTTATATACACATCTTTCCAGTACTTTCCCAACACAACTTAGTAAAGAAATTGGTCGATAATTAAATGGGTCGGATTTTTCGTCCTTTTTATGACATGCCATGATTCTTGCCATTTTCCAAGGTGATGGGAAAATCCCCGATTGAAGAGAATAATTAAATAGAAAAAGAAGAGGTTTACAAATTGAATCAGCGGTTCCTTTGAGCATGTGATGACTAATAGTGTCACTTCCGCTAGCTTTGCCTAGTTTTAAATTTTTTAATATATCCTTAACGTCTTGTTCGGAAATCACAATATTGGAGAGTGATGAATTTGTACGCCGAGTCATTTGTGGGACATTTTTTCCACTATCATCGAGAGAAGAAATTGAACAGAAGAACTGGTTTAGTAAATTGGCTTTACTCTTATCATCATACACATATTCGTGGAGATAAGTATCAAACAAAGGGGGTATAGAATAGTTGGACTTGGACCCTTTCATTAATTTTTTAATGAGGGACCAGTAAGCTTTGGAATCGGTTACAGATATTGTGTCAATTATTTCGTTGGCACTTAAATAAAATTGTTCGCGGGCATATTTAATCATGTTATTTACTTTATTACGTTGGTCTTTGTAATTTTGTCGATAATAATTGGACGTCGAATTTTTAGCTTTTGCATGAAGTCGATCACGAACTCTCAAATCTTTTTTTATTTCAGTATTAAACCACGGTTTATCTTTTTGTTTGACCGAGACTGTCCTGCAGGGTATACACTGATTGACAAATTCTAAAAAAGTATCCGTAAATTTTATGACCATTGAGTCGATATCGTGGCAACAATTTAGAGTTGTTTGCCTATCAAAGTCGTTTATATTTTTATTCAGTTTATCAAAGTCTGCTCGTTTATATAACCAGACCTTTCGTGTTATCGACCTGTTTATATGATGAGGAACTTTGAAATGAGCCAATGTTGCATCATGATCGCTCACATTTCTATCTTTCGGTATGACTTCTGCATCTGTAATTAAGTTTGTATTAGAAACAAGGATAGGATCTAAGAGCGCATTATTTCTAGTTGGTTCCTTGATAACATGAATAATATTATAAGACTTTATTATATCATTTAGGTGGTTATCTGAATCAGATAGAAGATCTTTATTTAGATCTCCAGTGATAACTATATTTTCTGTATAATTATATGCCTGTTCTATTGAGTATTCAAACATATCCCACAGGTCACTTCCACTCCTTGGGGGCCTATAAATTGCACAAAGTAAGAATTTAAAATTTGGACCCATTATTTCTAACCAAATCAATTCATCGTTTGGAAATTCAAGATCAAGTCTTCGTGTTGCATGAACTTTTTCTGAGACCATTATAAGAACACCCCCTCCATGACAGTTTCGGTCATTTCTAAATATAAACGGAAATATCTTCATTTTTTACATTATTATCTAAATGTGTTTCAGTAATACATATGACAGAGGATTCAGATGCAATATCTTCGATATTTGGTATTTTATTTCTGACACTTCTGGCATTCAAATGGAAAATAGATATTTCAAACTCATTTGGGCCTGGGTTAGGGTGAACATCGTTGTCAATAATTAACAAAGTCATCAATAGGAAAGTATATCAAATATTTTGATTGAAAGGTGACACCAGTGCCTTAACAAGACTTATGACCATACTTACTACAAAGTTTACTTTAAAATACAAATTTAACTTGAACATAGATTTGAATATGCACACGTATAAAAGAGACCTACTGCAGCTCTGTACATAACTAAATCATTACCCGTTGTCCAAAGTTTGATACATAAATGCATTTATGGAGCAGTAGGCTTCAGCCCTTGGTTCAAAGTGTATGCTAGTGATGAAAGTATAAGTAATAAAATTACATTGAATTAAAGCTAGATTATGGTATCTAAAACAAAACATATATACAAAGTACAAAATAACATAAATATATTGAGCAGTATCATTTTCCGGAGGTGTAGTAAATATTTTGCATTCATGTGCAAAAATATAGAATGCACCGATTATAATGAAACAAAGCATAAGTGAGATACTGATTAGTGCCTATAACATATTTTTCTAATATTCACCAATATAATTTTCAGATATTTTTTGCTAATATTTGACAAATCGAATAGACCGGCAATTACATCGACATCTTCGTGGTATAATTTTCAAAGCAAGACAGATGCAATTAAGTAACACATTCTTACACTAAAAAATACATGTATATATACATACAAGATAAAAAGTTCTATTTTTTTATTTTACTGTGTAAATTGTCCATTACTAATTAACTATTGGTCTCGTTTTAATGGATGCTGTGCAGCTTTCCGCGCAGCGTGCTGATACACACATCACTAGATTCAAGCCATGTGTGTATCCTCACACTACACGCAGCTGGACAGCACCCACGAAATCGTTTCAAATCAACATTAATCATGAGACAATATACATGATCATGGTTATGTTAATTTACAAATTGGTGCGTAAAGAGTGATAATAGGATAGTTGTTGATAGAACATATGTGCAGGATAATATAACTTGTGTACTCACAAAATGAACATTCCTTGATAACTGGACCAGCTGAAGGTACGTTTCCAATATATGACATATATATGTACACCCACATGAATGCATAGATCAGAATTTAGATTAAGTCTGAAATTTATCTTAATTTAATTTGGGATATTCAATATGCGATTCTTTAAGATTACCCAAACGTCTATTTGGTCTATTTATCTGGATTAATACTTAATATTAGATAATATATATTTATATAAACAATGGTAAGCATTCGTGAAATGGATATTAAGTATGTAGTTCCTTGAGATGCCCCCTATGCGTCTATTTTTATGTACAAGATAACGGGTTCACCCGGTTATTATACTAAATTTATCCTAAGTGTCAAATGATAGTCCCAAAAGAACATGCAAGTTAAAACTGCAGAGAAAACATGTTTAAGGAGGCTCACTCCTGATGTTGTTTATATCAAGGAATTCCGTTGAAACCTATTTAAACTGAAAAATCATTGTAGACTTAATGACATGATGCAAGGAAATATAAAGGTCCGTGGCTTTCAACGGAGACAGGAGACATAAAAAAAATTGTCGGGAAATTAATTTCCCTGGATTTTCCCTCAATTTAACGTTGGCACTATTTTTTGTTTGAAATCACTATTTTTATGAAAACTTGTCAGATGTGTAGATAAGAATGGGAGTCGTAGTGCAAAACTATTTTAGTCATTGAACTGGAGAAAACAAGAGGAGTTCCGAAATCTGACACTTATTCAAAAATTTGATGAATGAGCCATCTTAAAATGTATTTATAGCAGCATGCAGGTACAATGTCTTTGACGAGGTAAGCATAATCAAGGGCGTATATTTATATATCTAAACGTCCTTGGCACAATTAAATAATTTTAAGCACATTGAATAATATCAAATTAAGCAAAGCTTTAAAAAAATGACACTATGATCAAATCTTAGAATAGAAATAAACATAGATAAATTGTAGTAGCATAAAGCAAATTGTAAGATTTTAACAGAGTATATGAGTGTCAGAAATTTTGTAATTAGAATTAAAACGCTGACCTTCTGTTCTTAGAAGCTTTGCCAATAGAACAACATGAGCAAAACATTTTGAAAATCCATGTAAGAATTTTGGAGATTCGGGCGGGAAACAGTTCTCTCTAGAATTTTCCTTCAGTTTTCATTGGCTGTTTTTATGCCTCAAAATATATGAAAATATAATTGGAAGTTGATAAAATTTTGTACATTGTCTATTTTATGCATTTTTTAGTGACCCATGTCCAAGAAAATATGATGCATGTGCCAAAAAAATTAACCCTGTTTAAATGGATAAACCCCGAGGATATCGAATGCTTCTGAAATCTGATACTCATACTCCCTTAATGTGCACCATTTGCAAGAATTATGAAACACAAGTATCAAACAAAACCAAAAGAAATAATTAATGAAAATACAAGGAGGATTGAGAAAATATATAATGACAGAAATGATAAACTATAAGCAGGAACGGCATTGGCACGTGGAGCTACCGTGACCAGGGTACATGCTGGAATTATTCTTGGCAACACATTCCAGATTTATACTTCATTATATCATAATGATTTGAGGTCATACCTTGTGGTTCTTACTCCGGACAATTTGCTGTTATTATAATTTTGAATTTTGATATCAATGAAATCATGTAATTAACTAGAACTATGTTTATGTATGATTTTAATTGTTTCAACAGCAATAGTACTTTGAAAGAGGGCCAGTTTTATTTTTTCAAGAGACATTCATATGAGCGACACAGTAATCTTCATAAACTGAGGAACCTTTCCTGATTTTTTTCTATTTTTAGTTTTTTCTGCAATCGTGCCATGTTATAGGGTAGTATAAAATTTGAAAGGATAAATTTGTATGTTGTTAGTCTTCCAATAAGTTCAGTTAAATATTTCCAAATCGGTTTAATATGTTCTGCTATATGGATTACTTAATATGAAAAGGAAAAGAAATGGGGGTTAATGTCAAGGAGACAACATCCCATCTCCAGGTTAAAACGACATAAAATAAAGCATCCTCACAAAGGAACCTCACACCATATAGCCAGCCCTATATGCCCCCCCCCCCAAAAAAGTAAATAAATCAATAGAAACAGACCACATCCAATAACCCAAATATCAAGAAACTAAAATTTTATAAGAAGGCAAGGACAAGCCAATGACCAACATATTGCTGACTTGGGACAGGCACAAAAATTGCGGTGGGGTTAAAACTCGTTTTCTTGGATCCAAACCCTGCCCTATGTGTGGTGAATGGCTAAAAGATAAATACACAAAAAGACTCACAGTAAAAATCAAACTAGAAAAAAAATCCAACTTATCAAGATGAGTACCTTTACAATGAAGTACATAAAGCATGAAGACAATACACAGGGGTACTGTCCTGACAAATGCTCGCAGTTACTGACAGCTAGCTAAGGACATAATTTCCATTGACTATGATATCAAGCATTCTTACATATGAAAATCCATTGAAATACCTCTGAATAGATTTCATATAACAACATCATCAATTATGAAAGAAGAACATAATATTGTGCAATGCCAAATACTGCCATTATGTATTAATTTATTTACGGTACAAAGCATTATAGCAGCTGATCAATATCTTTGCCAACAAAAATCAGAAGTAGAGATTTAATAACAATGCTGTATTTATATCCTTTATGAATAAGAAAAAAGAAGGGAAACGGGGAAAGTTTGGAAGGGCAATTTTTGAATTTGTGTGCTTTGTAAATGATATTTCCATAGAAATTTGGATGTGAAATGCCCTGTTGTATAAGAGCCCTGTACGTAGAACCAAATTTCCTTAATAAGTCAATGTACCTATAATAAAATTCAGAGATGTCTTTTTATCATTTTATGATATGCAGAAGTTTTTCAGTTAGACAAAGATTTCGGTCGTTGAAGTCAGAAACATCATTACATAATCTTGCATATCGAACAAATTACCCCGTAAGAAGGGGCTAACGGAACATCGCCGTCGAGATGGGGAAAATTAACTATAGGGAAAGATAAATAATCCCTTTTATCATAAACTTTAGTGTTTAACTTTCCTCAATTTATTGATATATCAAGATCAAGAAAGGGTGTATGATCGCTGCTGCTATTGGATGTATTTAAAGTAAAGTCGGCAGGATAAATTTCGTCTGTAAATTTAGAAATTTCAGGATTATTTAAAGCCAAAATATCGTCCAAATATCTGTATGTATTGTTATAAATATCCACCAAATGTTAGTTAAAGGGGGTAGACATAGGGTAGGAGGAGATAACTCTGTTTTCAACTTTTTTATTACTTACACAAACAAATAGAATCATTACAATAGGTATTATCAAAATTTTTAAATTGTGAAAAAAATTTCCACACAGCAAATAAATATTAATTTTGTCATGAAAACAAATACCCAACATCCAGTTATTTATAATGAGTGCATTTCACTCTACATTTTTGCAATGCTCTCCATAGATAATGAATATATGTAATATGTAAAAGTGAGATTTCTTCCAAGGGAGGTAATTTATAGCACAGATTCAGCAATTTTATTGATTTTTACCCACTTTATTCTTAATTAAGAAAAAATGGGACGGTAGAATTTTCTAAAATTTTAATATATCTTACATATACTAGTTTTCTTTCTTTTCTCAGTTTTTGGTGAAAATTACTATTGGCTGAAACTTTCCAGGATTAGCTTTCATTATATATATTGAGAACTAGTTTATTAAATCATGACTATATGTTTCTAATTTTTTTTAGAGTTTCCAAATTTGAATCACAACAAGACAAGTTATTATCATCTGCATACTAATAATATATGTTTCGATTATTTACAAAGTAAAAATGTCGTAAATAAAAACATTAAATAGAACCGGTACAACAATTGACCCTTAGTAGGCACCCCTTCAAACAATTTTAAACAATCGCTAAATAAATTTTCCTATTCTACTTCGTTGTTTTGTTTAATATAACTTGTAATAGCGTCAAATCCTTGGATGCAAGTTAAAAAGTTAAAATTCAGAAATTTTCACTGCCCTTAATTTTGAATATCACATTTTTTTCAAAAGTCTTTAATAAGATTCCAAACCAACGACTATATGGACTATCAAGTAAGTTCTTAAACCACGGAATTCAAGATAAAACAAGAAGGTGATAGATACATTTTCAAAATATCGACAACAACAAATGGTAGTTAACAAATTGGAGTAATAACAAAATTACCGAAAAGAGTTTTCAAGAGAAGTCCATGAGACAAAAAGACAAATCAGGTAGAAACCACAGGAAAAAATTGTCGACCGAAAGGTCCTGGCTTGTTACAGGTATTTCGAGAGAAATGGTGGGTTAAGCCGGTTTAATGGCACCCAAACCTCCTGCCGTCCATTGCAGTAGTAACTTGTAGCAATTCCACAGTAATCGCTATTAAAAGGTCGTAGACAGTTTAAAGAAATGTTCATCCCAGTACTAAGTTAAAAATGAATCTTGAATCAGAGTTCGGACCGAAATTTCAACTTGTTCCACAAGTCACTGATATCAATAATGAACCTTTTAATTATCGTATAAGACGGAATATTTTTAATACATCGGCAAACGAATACCCAAGCAAATATGAGAAAAGGGGGATTTCAATTCAAATGAGAAAACTCTCGAATCAACTATGAAATATACACTCCGTAAGCAGGAAAAGCTGTCCATTAATGTCCATGTCAGGAAATTGACAATTTTGTCGTAAATTTTAGTACGGAGATGACCCTTTTCGTCAAATTTGAGATGTAAGTCAAAAAAAGATGTAAATCTGGTGATTTCTGTCGTTTCCTTTATCTCTAGTTTTGGCGGATGCATTAACGAAATCCATTTAGCAAACGATGCATTATTGGTGGACAGAACACACCTGTTTTTCACCGTAGCATACTTTTCGTTTTTAATTGGTTTTTGAAAAAAAATGTGGATTTATAAACTAATGCAACAATTTTTTTAATCAGCAAAGGCTTTTCGAATGATACCTTTGATTCGTGATTTTAGTTTATCATGAGGAATCGTGGAATGCAGAGTGAAAAAATCAAATGTTTAATTTAAGAGAATGTATTTGAGAAAATGAATGGGATTTAAGATTTTCTAATAAATCCTTTGAATTTGTATGTAACCACATGTGATTTATGTCACCTCGGGCATGAATAGTTTCACAGTATATACTTGATGCCTGTCTTTGATTACAGACAAAATCTTAGTTAGTTCAATAGACAATTCAGGAGTTGAGCAAAATCAAGATCCTGCGATGTATCTTTGCTTATATATATATAATACATAATCAGAAACAATTCCAGTAACATCAGGAGAACACAAGGGACAGTCTTCAGTTCCACCATCATCTTGATATACATCAACATACACCAACAGGATATCATCAAAAATAAGATTACTTGCAGACGACCGTGTACTTTACCGAACAATCAACATCCAAGACGACAGAAGCCTACTTTAGAAAGACTTTGATAAATTAATGCAATGGAGCAGAGAATGGCAAATGGAGTTTACTGTGACAAATCATAAACTTTATGGCGTGCCATAAAACCGGTTTAACCCACCATTTCTTTTGAAATGTCTGTACCAAGTCAGGACCATTACGGTCGACAAAATTTCCGGTAGTTTCCACCTGCCTTGTCTTTTTGCCTCACTGACTTTGGCTCTTGACAATTCACTTTGGTAACGTTGTTATTCACCCATTCACACCTTAATACAGTTAAGAAGAAACCATTTGAATTGCAAATGATATAGTTTACCACCATCCATATCTATGAGTCGAATTTAGTGACAACCTGTAATACAACCTCCACATTGATAACATCTACAAGGAAGCGCCAAGCACTCCGGGATTTACATATAAATAACAAAATACCGAAGTTACTAAGAATGTGAATTTAGTTTCTGCATATGGCCATTTCGACAACTTATGTCTCTCCAGTGCAGATCAAATCAAAACATTTGGAAATCCATTATCCGAAATATATGTAAAAGCTCAGTCTGATAGAGAACAAATTACCATAGAAAAGCCAAAATCAGTTAAGGACAGAGCCCCGAAACACAACTTTAAGAAGAGAGATATATGTACTCTATAGTTTTAAACAAAAAGTAGAGAGCAAACTTAAGCTTAGTATACCCAATGCATCATTAAAATGGAATCATCAGCAAGCGGCACAAGTCAAACAACTAGAAGAAATCCAACAAAATGCAACCAGATTTGTCTGCAACAAAGCGTACAACCCGGTAAAACCAGACAGTGTGACATCAATGATGAAAGACTAAAATGGCCATGGATATCTCTACAAGATAGAAGAATCAAATCTGATTTTGCCATATTCATGTACAAGGTCACGCACTATTTATTGGCAATCACACAGGGCTTGCCACCACACTTAGCACACACAGACTTTGCTACAGCAATACTCTATTTTTTTTTACCATACCACAGCAGAATCAATATTTATCAACACTCCTTCTTTCCTCGTACAATAATCTTTTTTGACATCCTGCCAAACAATATCAGAATATAAAGTAACCGACCCTGGAGGATTTCAAATCATCCAACAAAAGACAACACTCATGGATATATCCTTCCTTTGTAAAGCGAATTTTCATGTGATGAATTTTTATCTCTTGGATTTAATTCATGGTTTATTGCGCCATGTGTCATGTCGAAAAGTCCTTGATTATATGTCCATATGGATTTTTCAAGTATCAAAGTGGAAAATGATTAGGTTACGGCTAATGTCTTCAATACCGCCACAAATGTCGCTTTGATCACCAAGTATACCGGTATCTCTTATTACATCATCTGAACTATCCTTTAGGCATTGCATGAATATTTTGGTGTCATTTATGCAGCGTTCAGTTGTGATGTTACTAAGATGGTTAGCCAAGAAAAATCGAAAGGTATTGAGGGTTTTGTGCGCATATGATCGTATGTAGTGTATGTTCCCTATCCTTTAAATGTAAGACAAGAAGGTAAAGCTGTGTGAATTTTGAACTTTGCACGATTTTCCTGTAGTGTGCATGTGCGTGATTTGAGCTTTTGAGATTTGCTTTCTGACACCTCTCTGTTGTTCTTCTCGGGGCTGTTTTATCAAAGGTAGTAAGTCGAAACGTTGGTTATAAGTCTTAAATAAAATAACGGTTGTTAGTTACGACTGATCATAAGTCGTAAGTTCTTAAGTAAAACTACGTCCAGTCCTTCATTGCAAGTTGTCTTATAGCTATACTACATGCTCTACAAATTTTGGTTGGCAGCAAATTGGAATATTGTAGAATGCAGTCAATGTGTTTTTGTTATTTTGTTTTTTTTTTCAATTTTTACAGGTATCTCCTTTTTAAATTGTTGTAAATTTTGTTGAAAACTAAGGAGTATCTCCCTCATGCAAAGCTCTGTCCTTAAATATTTTACGAAAGGATTTGGAGTAAATGAACATGAGACCATAACACATATGTTAACTCCAACTGCAATAACTTCAATGAGCCGCATGGCCACCTCGGAAACTAATTCCTCACCAGCAGCACCAGAACCCAAACAAAGGAAATCTATATAATTTCAAAAAATGCTCAAAACGCACAAAACCAAACGAAATCCGAATAATCAGCCATATCAAATACGGCTTAGGACAAAACTACGATGGAGGGAGCCAATCCCTCGGTTTTAGAATTTACATAAATTTAGATAATAGTATTTGAACGAAGTGTACACATGAGATATTATCTCATGTACAAGTACACCATATCTAAGAAAAATAAAGAGCACACATCTCTACCACGGGGAATTGTTTTACCAACTCCACACATGCAAAGCTCTGTCCTTAGCCTTTTTTGGCTTTACATTTATATCATATTGGTTATTTGTTCTCTATCAGTTTTTGAACATCTTTGAGTTACTGGATTTCTAAACGTTTTGATGTTATCTGCACTGAAGAGACATAAGTTGTCGAAATGCGCATATGCAGAAAATAAATTTACGCTAACTTCGGTATTTTGTTATTTGTTACCACTGGGTCGATGCCTCTGCTGGTGGACTGTTATAGTCTCCAAGGGTGTTCACCAGCCCAGTAGTCAGTACTTCGGTGCTGACCCGAAAGCCGATTCTATTTGAAACCCAGTTGTAATATCTGATTTGTCGTAAATTTTATTGAAAACTAAGGAGTATCTCCCTCATGCAAAGCTCTGTCCTTAGCTTATTTTGGCTTAACATTTATATCATATTGGTTATTTGTTCTCTATCAGTTTTTTAACATCTTTGAGTTTATGGTCTTCCAAACGGTTTGATGTTATCTTCACTGAAGAGACATAATTTGTCGAAATGTGCATATGCAGAAAATAAATTTACAGTAACTCCGGTATTTATTTATTTGTTACCACTGGGTCGAAGCCTCTGCTGGTGGACTGTTAGTCCCCTAGGGTTTTCACCAGCCCAGTAGTCAGTACTTCGTGCTGACCCGAAAGCTATTTGAAACCTTTTAATATCTAAATTGTTGTAAATTTTGTTGAAAACTTAGGAGTATCTCCCTCATGCAAAGCTCTGTCCTTAGCTTATTTTGGCTTTACATTTATATCATATTGGTTATTTGTTCTCTATCAGTTTTTGAACATCTTTGAGTTTATGGTCTTCCAAACGTTTTGATGTTATCTGCACTGAAGAGACGTTTGGATTTATGCATTTTACACATATTTTAAATTATGGATTTCCTTTGTTTGGGTTCTAGTGCTGCTGATGAGGAATCAATTTCCGAAATGGCCATACAGCTCATTAAAATTATTGCAGTTGGAGTGAGCATATGTGTTATGGTCTCATGTTCATTTACTCTATATCCTTTCGTAAAATATATAAGTTGTCGAAATGCGCATATGCAGAAAATAAATTTACAGTAACTTCGGTATTTAGTTATTCAAGGCAAGTACTACTGTCCTTGGGTATCGCTTTGGTAATTATTGAAGTTGTTTAATTTTTCCAAAAAAGCAGTCCTTGCCCATCTCCTTTGATAAGTATTTCTTCTTCTAGACCTTAGATGATACATGGTCTGCAGAATATTGCACATATTGTAAATGAGATCCTGGATTAATCCCATTATTTCATGTATACCAGCCCCACATGAGCATATAGGACACGTCTTCTCTTCTCGATTCTGCTAGAATTGTCGTTTCTTCAATTTTATTGCCTACTAAGGCCTATGTGTTTAGTGGAGTTAGCTTATTTTATTTTTATTGTTCTAAGCTCCCATGTCTGTTGCACTTATTTCGATCAGCATTATCCATGATAATTTCTATCTTGGTTGCATTGATGGTGACTTTGTCATTTTGGGTTTCATAACGGACAGTATGTTGCAGATCTTCAGGCTTATCAGTTATCAGTGGCGTATTATTAGCTACAGAAGATCGTCCGATGAAAAAAGTTCCTATCCTAGATCTGATATTGTTATTCTTCAATTAATCAAGGTTATTATAGATTTTGTATAGAATTGGTGAGAGTTTTGGACCTTGTCACGACAAGAGATTATACTTATGCTATGCATGCCGTTCTACATCTAAAGTGGTGATGACAATTATTCTACCATTAGATTAGACTTCAGATATTCTCTTTGTGACTAGTAAAGTAGCATTGAGTGGATATGTCTTTTAAATAATTCCTCGTCACATTGGATTTTGTACTGCTGCAATACAGGACTCTATGGCATTCTTTAATATGGCTTCTAGTTTTTCCTCCAGACCTGGGCTACCGCAATTCTTCTATAGTTTCCAGGAAGTTTTGGGGTTTTTCTGTTTCAATAATGGTGTGAACAGAGAAGTTTGCAAGATTACTGTTTGAGGGAATCTGTTTTTATGGTGTTCATTTTGGAGGCAAAATTAACAAATAAGAGTGTTTGGCGCTAAGGATTTTTATTAATCTTGAAATAAAATACACAAAATTCATAGTGATGATATTATTGTATTCAGCATTACATCTGATCCAAGTTAGGGAAAAATACTCACACACACACACACACACACATACACACACACACNTATATATATATATATACGTCGGAAATATGTGTTCAGAGACTTATTTGTATTTCATATATATATATATATATAAGTCTAGAAGATTGCGCAACGATATCGATAAAATATATAAAAGTTGTTGCAAATAATGTGACAAAATTTTCAGCCAACGAATGACTTTCATCAGTGTCTTAAACACGCTAAATATAATAGCGATTGATGATTACATAACTCAACAATACATCGAATGTCAAAAATATTTTTCTTTCACACATGTAAACAGAAAATGTAGCTTTATAATTATAAGTGTACACATAACGTCAAGTATTTTTTACTTACAAGTTTGAAATGAAACATCTTACAGTTCAATTAACTAAGACAAATTGATAGTCTCAACTATTGAAATTAAAAAAAAATAAACAAATAAAACTATGGCTAAGTATAAGATATATAAGAACTCGAAGATACACCGTTAGTAGACTTTATAGGTCTATTGTTTTCTATTTATTCCGTCAGGATGTAAAACCCGGAGTTCTTTAATCCAAAATCTTTCTCGGTCTTCACGTTGGGAATGACTCCATTGGCCGTTCTGTTCAATGATGAGGATTTTCATTCTATTGAAATCCTCGATACTGTGGTCTGACAACCTGAAGTGTTGATTCACGGGCAGAAGTGGCTTTTTACTAAGGTCACTTCTGTGTCCATTCAGACGTTTGTTGAATGGTGGCTTTGACTCGCCCACGTATTGGAGATTACAAACGTTACACTGCAGCAAATAAATAATATTTGTGCTTTTGCAATTTGAAGTGCAAAATATTTTGTACCTTTTTGTAGTAACCTGACTGGTAAACGAGGACGAGGTTTGCATATTTCTACAACATTTGCAGCGCCTGTCTCCACAAGGGTGACTGTTCCCTGTGGTACTGGTAGTATTGGACACTTCTGCTCGTACCAACAAGTTCCTCAGGCTGTCTGGTTGTTTAAATGCAACCAAAAGAGGCTCAGAAAAGATTTTGGACAATTTGAGACTTTTTTCCACAGATTTCCAGTGCTTACGAACCGTGTTAAAAGTGTTTTTCAGGGAAGGATGAAATGTTAGAACACAAGGCGTTCTTTTATATATTTTTTTTTATATTCTTTAGTGTTGTTATAGTTACTTTATTTGTTTTTTGTATATTATCTTTCATGTATATATATGGAATTAAATGACGGAACACTATCAAATATTTTAAGAAGGATTGTTGAACACGGCATTACTAGAAGGGGAAATAAATCAAGGAATAGGGCATAAACATTAGTACCTGTCTCGGTTAGTGCTTGTTGATATTGTTTGAGATATTATCTCTGAATATTTAGGTTTTCGTTTTTAGTTTTGTTAATTCTATTCTGTCTCTTTATTGGTTTCTTTGTTTACTATATCTAATACTCTTCATTCTGAATGAAGTTGGTATGTTCCCTCTGAACTTCTCATTGATTTCTGTATGCATTCTATTACTATATGACACAATCAAATATTCACGCTAGACGAACAATAATTTGTAGTTAAAACCTTTGTGCAAATTTACGATCTTACAATAACAATTGCTGTGGAGTTTCTAACGGACACTACCACAATGAAAGGAAGGTTTGGCTAGCCATAAAACCAGTTTAACAAACCATTTCTTTTGAAATGCCTGTATCAAGTCAGGACCATTTCCACATGATTTTTATTTTTATCTCATGGACTTCGGCTCTTGACAACTCTGTTCGGTAATTTTGTTAATACCCCTATGATACAGCAAAATAATATTGCCTTTTCGAAAATTTGATTTGATTGATTGTTATGTTTTTATGTTGTTGTCTCTATCAATATTTGTATCAGATTTTATTATTGAAATATAAATATAAAAAAGTCAAGCAATTTATAAATAGCGCAAATATTTATTGAAAAATTCATTCAATACAAGCTATGAACTAATAATGTCTATACAAAAAATTCTACTATATAAATCTAAGAAATAATAATAAAAAAAAATTCCTACCATTAAAGAAAAATTTAATAGAAGCAGGGTAACATCAAAATATATAAATTAGTGAAAGTTTGTTATTTATTTATTGTTATTTATTTATATAAAGTACATTGCCACAAGAGTAAAAAGCTAAGAGAAGAGAAATGGACAAAACTGTATTGTGTAAGTGATAAATTTGTCCGGGTAGAAATATGTCCGGGGGACAGATATTACTAGGAAACTTATATCAATGGACAAATATTCCCAGGAATATCAATCCGGGTGGACAGATATTTCTACTAAAATTTGTTTATGGACAAATATCCTTAGTAAAATTGATGTCCGGACATACCTTCCTAGGAGATTTATTCCGTCTGGACAAATTTTCCAGACGGACATATTTTACTGTTACAATTGCACACAGAATGCAAAAAAAGGAGAGTAATAAAAATAAAAAGAAATGAGAAAATCAACACCGACAAAGATAGGTAAGAAAGAAGCCAACACCATTTACCCAAATGCAATAATAAAAAAAAAAAAACATACAAATATGCGTCTTTAATTTTTTTGCGGTCATAGTAAATGGATATATAAATGATGCAAAATTAAGTAAAATTGTATACAAATAGGATCACTTATGTTTCAACGCCTTGCATTGGTATACCTATCTATCCCTTCCAAAAAATACGGGCCTTCTTTATTCAGAAATTTATTTTGCATTTGGTTTTATATTCAATGAAACCTGTCTAATTTTACACCTGAGTATTCTGACATCCTCTCAAATCCGAAATTATTATTTTTTTTTTTTGGTGCCAAATACACGAAAAGATGAATACATATATAGTAGGGTGCAAGATTAAATACACAATACATAAGAAGAAACTGAAAAATATTCTACATAAACGGAAAATGTGATTAAGTGAAATTAAGGAAGACAATGTGATAAGTTTACAAAGAATTACATACACAAAAGTTCACATCTAATAGTAATATTCAAAATTAAAGCAAATATAAATAAATAAATACATAGATATATCAAAATTAAGTAAAATAGTATACAAATTGAGTCACGAATGTTTCACGCCTTGCATTGGTAATTTGGCATGTTGTATGTTAAACTTTTTACTTTATAACAAGTGTGCATTGTATTGCAAGGCAATACCAAGTCCCCCACCGGGTAGAGCAAGGCTTTATCACACCAGCCAAAATACTAAAAAAAGTTTTCTTAGTCAAAGGCCCATAACTCTGTCAAAAATCAGTTGACCGGAACTTAATTCTTTCTTGATCTGTAACTCATTAAAGTAGACTCATATATCAAATACAAGATCAATGCCAGCAACGGTTCGGAAAAAAAGTGCAGAAAACTGATATTTTAATAAAATTTTCTGAGTCAATGGCCCATAAATCCTTACAAAATCATTGGACAGAAAACAAACTTTAACTTGATGTGTAACTCACTGAGGTATACTCACATGCCAATTATTATGTCAATACCTGCAATGGTTTAGAAAAAAGTGCGGAAAACTGATATTTTACTAAAATTTTCTAAGTCAAAGGCCAATAACTCTGTCCAAATAACTAAATACCGAAGTTCCTGTGAATTTAATTTCTGCATATGCGCATTTCGACAACTTATGTCTCTTCAGTGCAGATAAAATTAAGTGGACCGGAACCAAACTTAAACTTGTTCTGTAACTCATTGAGGCAGACTCACACACAAAATATTAGATCAATGCATGCAATGCTTTAGAAAAAAGTGCGGAAAACTGACATTTTTCTAAAATTTTATAAGTCAATGGCCCATAACTCTGTCAAAAATCAGTGGATCGAAATCACACTTTATTTTGTCCCGTAACTCAATGAGGTAGGTTCACATACCAAATACTAGATCAATACACGCAATGCTTTAGAAACGGGGTGCAGAAAACTGACATTTTTCTAAAATTTTATAAGTCAATGGCCCATAACTCTGTCAAAGATCAGTGGACCTGGAACCAAATTTAAACTTATTCTGTAACTCATTAAGGTAGACTAACATACCCAAATATTCTGACAACATGATGAGTTGTTATGTATGATGAGGAATAATTTCCGAAATGACCTTTAAGATATCATATTTTATTATATATCCCGTGCAGAATCTGCTACCCAAAGCACTTTAGTTGCACCTTAGATTCTAGTAAGCTGAAAGTAAGCTTTGTATGCAAATTGGCATTTGCAAATGTGCATAAGGTTAGTTCATATGTGCAATTAAAAACTACCCTAAGTTGCTCATGTGCGCATTTAAGGTTAGCAAAATATTCACATGTGAGCTTTTCATGTAAGAAATTTGAACATAAAGGTTGTAATAAAGTTCTTAAAACTAACCTATAACTGCTCATGTGCGCTTTGGTTAGCAAGGATCATAATCATTATAAAGCTTATTTCAATGGCAAAATATACTATAGAAACTAACTTTCTCAAGATTCAGAGAAAAATAATTTTGGAGGGAAATCAACACAGCCATGAAGAGAGAAATTTAAGGTCAGTTTCCATATTTTTGTACAAATAATCCTAAATATTAACATTTTTAGTGTTTAGTTTTTAGACACATGTGTCGCCTGCACTATTCCTGTTTTGTTATATAATGACAAATTCCTAAGATAATCAGAAAAATCAAAATTAAAGAAAATCAAAATGCTGAAGTCCAAGGAAAATCTAAAACAAATAAGAATAAAAATAAATGACAAACAAAGTGCATGGTGCACATCTGCAATATATATATAGAAGCATTTTACAAGTTTGGTAGGAAAATACCAAGCGGTCTAGCAGGAGTTGAGGATAATGGAGGTATACCCTATGACTCCAATGAGCTAAAATGACAAAATTTAAAGATAGTTAGAAATCTAAAAAAAAAAAAAAAATAATTGAAAAACAAAATGCATGATGCACATTTGCAATATATATTGAAGCATTCTTGCAAGTTTGGTTGAAAAGTACCAGGCGGTCTAGCAGGAGTGGCGGATAATGGAGGTATACCCTATGACTCCAATGAGCTAAAATGACAAAAGTCCAAAATAGCTTCAAAATCTGGAAAAACATAAATAAAGGAAAACTAAATGATTGGTGCATATTCACAATATATAATGAAGCATTTCTACAAGTTTCGTTGGAAAGTACTTAGTGGTTTAGGAGGAGTTGCGGATAATGGAGGTATACCCGATAACTCCAATCAGCTAAAATGACAAAGTCCAAAAATAGCTTAAAAATATACAAAAACATAAATAAAGGAAAAACTAAATGCATGTTGCACATTTACAATATATACTGAAACATTCCTGCATGTTTCGTTGGAAAGTACACAGAGATTTAGGAGAAATGTAAAAATTTTGAAGCCATATAGACAGACAGACAGACGGTCAGATGAACGGACGCAAGACGACGGATATTGATCCCTATGTGTCGATCCTGCATTAGGTACAGGCGACACAAAAACATTTCAATGTATTTGTCATACTGGTGAAATTATCTTATGACAAAAGTTTGTATTATGAATAGATGTTTTTCATACTTTTACTGAGCAGAATTATCACAAAAGATTATAGAATGAAATTGCACAATTGTTTCATTGTTTTAAAAGAATTGCAATTTCATAAGATATATTTTTTTAGAACATTTAAAACTTGTTCCTGCAAGCTGCATATGTGCAATTGCACGTTAGGTTTTTAACATGCAAATTAGATGAGTACAATACTGCTACCCTGAAAAGCTCACCTAATTTGCATTTTAAAAACCTAACGTGCAATTAGGTTAGTGCTCAAGTGTGTATCAAACATGAGCAACTAACCTGCTATTGTTTAGCAGATTTTGGTAAGGGATTTCCTAATGGTTTTCTTCTAAGGCATGTAACAAATATTTTTAACCCACATGGTACTGGTGCCGTACATTCATAGTATGCTGCTAAGTTTGAAATTTGTATCTTTTAGTTTTAGAGCCATACAGGAGCATTACATAAATACGTATGTATGTGTGTATGTATGGACAGACTGCATTATATTATCACCCTTGCTGGGGTTGATGTTAAATCATAGCATACATTTAATGTATTAGCAGTCCCGAGGAGCTCCCATTGCATTTGGATTCAATGGGGGATTGCGGGGGTTGGAACCCACCTTTTTCTGGACAATAATGTATTTTTTATTGAATTTTCTGGTATTTTGTAAGAAAATATCCTTTAAAATTTTGGCGCCTCGCTCCGCTCGGCGAAATATCCTTACAATTTTTACTTGAACGCCCCCTTTTCAAATTGTCTGAATCCCCCCGCCTGTTAAATATCTTTTACCTTTTCCTTTTTACACTTTCTGTGTTTTCCAGATTTTAAATAACTTGCAAGTAAATTTTTGGTTTACTGCAGATATAATTTCTGCTTCCAAGATAGTGACAGGTTTCTAAAATCTGAATGAGATAATTTATCTTTCTTGTCTTTTTAATCTTGGAAAATCGCTAGAATGTCAGCTCAAGCATTTCATTTGAGTTTTGTTGATATATGCAGACACTAACAACATTACCTGAAGAGTTCATCAATTTCTTTCAACAAAAAAAAAAAAACTAAAAAAATAAATAAATAAATAAAATAAAATAAATAAATATATGGATGCTTCTTTTTAGGCATTGTACAAGAAAAAAACAAATAAAAAGTCTAAATAATAAACTATATAGATAAATGAATAAAAATAAATTAAACAGAGTAGAATAATGAGAAAGAACCACGTTAGACATTTTATAAAATGATTGAATTCTAGGCATTGTTACGAAATGACAAATGCAAGAAAATGCTTGTAACATATATATTTCTATATATAAACGTAAAATATAAGAGTGCATTTCAAATGTGTCAATTGCTTGAATTGGATTCAAAATATGTTAATACATTTTTCAAGTATTCAGGAATTTATTTTGCATTTGTTTTTGTTTATAAAAAATCTAAAAAAAGAATTAGTTCAATAGCATGCACACTTGAATATAATACGTTCCTTTTTCGGGTGTCTATCTTTTGCTTTTTATGACATCCCTAAACTGGATCTCCAGGTTACCCAACCCTTTACAAAAAGTATTAATTTCGGACAATTCACGCTCAAATAGAACACAATTATTGAATAAACAATGAAAGGATATGGAGTAAATGTACATGAGACAAAGTCTCCACAAAAAACGGAAGAACCGAGCATTGGAACAACGCTTTTACTGTTGTTCTTCATCTCGAAGTCACCTTCAACATTGATCATTGCTCGTAAATCAAAGTAAGTTCAAGACGGCCTGAATCCCCGGTTTGAGCAGAATTCATTGCCAAATGTCAAACAACGGTACCTCCATGCGGGATCAACAAACATACAATTAACTGGCAAAGTGTTCTTACAACTGCTGTCATCCTTCGCCTGAGAAATGCACTACTGTCTCAAACTAGTGGAAAATTAAAAGACACAGATCTACACAGGGCACTCATCTAGTCGATTGCAAGAAAACTTGGCATAATAAAATAGTGAGATGTGCGCACTGTAAACAGGTGGTCAGAATAATTTAGTAAATTACAAAATAGAAAAAAAAGATTAATTTTAAATTAAAAACAATAGAATGGCAACTTTGAAACAGAATAGTTTATCTATATGAGAAATTCTCTCAAAAACTATTACGCCATAACTGAAATATATACAGAACATACTGAATAATCATTTATTTTCGTTAATTTAATCTTTAAAACTATTTCGAGGGGACAAATTTTCGTGGAATTCAAATAAAATATAGTAATTAACATATCTGAAATCAAATTCGTTGGGATTTATTTTCGTTGATAATTCTTACTCACAAAATACATGGAATTTATTTCTGCTTTTACAGTACTAATAGGAATGGTATTATAAAGCAAGTCTGACTTATTGATCTGTGACTTATTATAAAACACTCAAACATATAGCAAACGTTGGGAGTAACCTGAAGTGGTACTTATATATTACTGTGAATTACGTTAGGAGCTCCACTAAGCCATATTAACAATAAAGAGTTAAAAATAACATTATACGAAAGTTCCTATGAAATTGTTTCTGTAGTTGGTCAATTCGACAACATATGTTTAAACTGAATTAAATGTAACTCACACAATATGCGGAGTAATGTTTGGTTCAACTATTATATAAGTTTGGAAAAAACAAATTGAGTGCTGATATTTATAAAAATTGTTGTACACAGAGTTATCTTCTATCGGTGAAATTTGCAGATTTTGGCTATAAAACTGTACAAAACACAAGATTTAAGTACGATCATTTTATCAATACGGTTTGTACTGATAAGTTCCAATTAAATTTTAACAATTAAGATAAGTTTCTAAGTATTTGATCGCATGGCATCTTTGACTTTATGAGGGTCCTCATGGGGGTCCTAGGAATCAAATAATCATTAAATTTTTTGCCTTGGTAATCAAATAATCATTAAATTTTTAACCTTGGTAATCAATAAATTTTTGGCTTAGTGATAAAAATATATAAAAATGCAAGCTAATAATCAAATAATCATAAAACAAATGCTCTCGTAATCAAATAATCATTAAAAAATACTCTGATAATCAGGTAATCAAGAAATCCACGACGGGTCTCCTTTATCTAGTTAATTTCATTAATTGAAACATTTTATTGATGAAGAAAACACGAAATGATTATTTATTACCCCTATGTTGATCAGATATAGTGGGTCTGTTATCATATTCGGGGACATACATCCCTCGAATATGATAAGAGACCCACTACATCTATTACATACACCAGTCAAGATTAAATCATGTTAAATAAATTTAATAAAAATATATTAAGGGGATCAGTAAGAAATGATAAGTTAATCTCTTGATTTATCATTTAACAGTATTCTGTGATCTCTTCTTTTCAACTTTAACATTAAATCAAATAAATTAAAATACAAAGGCAGTTAAATATTCTGATGATCTAAAAATCATGAAAACACAATTTTGACAAAAAGAGACAACACAGTAAAGATATATATACATCATTAAACTGTACAAGATAAAAATGAGAGGAAAAAAGAAATAAAAAGAATTCAGTCTTCATTACAAGTCATATAAGACAGCTTATCTACAAAAGTTATGTTACAATGTCAAACTCAATCTAGAGCAACATATTTACATAAAATACATTGAAGAAAATGTAAGCTCTATCTACAAAAGTGTCTAAAGTCAATTCAAATAATAAAAAATAAACCTCCACAAACTTTGTTTGGGAGAATTATATACCAACACTAGATCTACTCTATAATATAGATATGTTTATTCACACTGTTTGCAATTTTTAAAATAACCAATAATATACGGTTTATAATAATTTGCGCCGGGGTCGTAAGCCCTGTAATCAGTGAATCAATCACATAATCTATGTAAATGTGCAGTTCTTAACTAATATACAAAACTTTTCTATATTTGGTACTTATTACCTAGTGCTTCAATGCATTATTCACAAACAGATTAATAGGAACCACATCCATTGGTCAAAGGAAAAAAGACATGGGTGTGGCGTTGCTCAGCAATTAGCAATGAATTCCGCTCAAACCGGTGCTAGGGCCCGTCTTGAACTTGCTATGAGGTATGAGTAATGCTCATTGTTGAAGGCCTGATGGTAACTTCAAGATGAAGAACAACAATAAAAGCGTTGTTCCTTTGCTTGCATTTACCATGTATTTCTAGAGACTTTGTCCCATGTACATTTACTCCATATCCTTTCATTCACCATATAAAACTTTTCTATATTTGGTATTTATTACCTAGTGCTTCAATGATTTTTATTAACAAACAGATTAATAGGAACTTTAACCAGATCACTGATAATTACTCAAACATACCGACACCTGCATACACTTCGTTCATTGTTTGGGTTTCCAATAAAATAAGAATTTTGCTTTTATTTTTTAATTTGTTGATTACAGAATCATTTATTCACAAACTTTTGCACTAGAAAATACCTAAATAATCCCGATGCAATCATATTTTTTCTCACTGACAAAACATCGCGTCTTCACAGTATCAACGCTGGCCAAAAAGCAGCTGAGGTACACGTATTATTATTCTCCTTATAGCATACATTGTAGCTGATTAGTATAGTTATTGTCACAATACCAATGCAAGCATCCTAAGTGCATTAATGTAGTCACCCATCGTTGACAGACAACACTAAATAAGCGCATTTTTTTAAAAAGCATTTTTCAAATCTCTGATATATACAAGCATTTCTCACAGATGACAGCTGAGCAAAAATATGTACCTTTTGCCCCAATTACTATGCAATGGACCCAAAATGGCATTTGTAACCCTTGTTTTAACATTTACGTAATGACAATGGACCATTACAAACTTATCCAATGTATATAAATATAAAGTTTCGGGAATTAATTTTGAGAGATTTTTCATGAACTGTATTAATTAAGAAAGTGTTTCAGAAGCATACATTTTTCAAGTAACAAATGAGAACAAAAAAAAAAATAAAACAGATTCCCTATCTATCCAGCATGTTTTTATTATTAAAAACAAAAGTTTATGATTTTCTGGAAACGGACTTTATGAAAAAAAGACTTTCATGGGTAAATTTCTGTGTTTAAAAGAGAATAACTATGAGAAAAACTTATAATTATTTTTACTCTGAGAATACAAATCGTCAGGTTAATAACTACTGTATTGCGTGTAGTTCTAGTAAGTTAGTGGTTACAATTCATTTGCATTGACATTTTGTGTCAGTAGTAGAGGATAACTCTCAATAAAAATAGTTGCTTTGTGCATTTACACAAATATTCCTGAATTGTGTTGTAATATTTTGTGGAACAATTTCAGAAGAGTCACAATAAAAAGACAGAACAGTTGGACGGAAACTCGGACCAACGTATGCATTGACCAGTTTTTGGGGGCGATATAATAATATGGATACAAACAACATGACTATAAGCATCATTAACATTTGTAGTTGTTACATCATCGAAGTCATATCGCAAATGCACCAAGATATACATATTCATAACTGTGTCACTTTCATAGCTATGGTTAATTATGCCGTGTGTAACAAACACCATTAGTATTGAGTAATTACAACAGAAGTTGATCACAGTTATGATGTTTGAAACACAAACAATTAATAAACAATGAAAGGTTATGGAGAAAATACACAGGACACAAAGTATCGACAAATGCATGGTAGAACCAAGCACTGGAACAACATTTGGTTGTTCTTCATCTTGGTGTCACAATGGTTTGGTCATTCCTCATAGTAAGCCCCTAGCATGTTTTTGAGCGAAAAGTATTGCTAATTGTCGAAACGCTACATCCATCGTTCCGCTAGCGGAACAGGACATGCTTACCCATCCGGAGCACCTGATGTCACTCCTGGTTTTCATGGGAGTTCACGCTGTCAGTACTTTAGTTTTTCGTGTTGTCTTGTATATCATACTGTATAATTTTAGTTTTGTCTTCGTGAGTGATGTTTGTACTACCGATTTGTCCTTGTGAATGTTTGAATACTATAGAGATTTGCAGAAGCTTTTCAAAATTTTACCTTGGTGCTGTTTGAGGGTTAGAGAAGTAACATGTGCCATGGATTTTAATTGGTTTTGTCTAAGGGTTAGAAAATGACATTAACCAATCCGCCACCAATAAGATCTTTCAAAACAATATATACCTCACTGATAGTGTGACGGGTGTCGTTAGCGGGGCAGGACATGCTTACCCTTCCGGAGCACCTGATGTCACTCCCGGTTTTCATGGGAGTTCACACTATGAGTGCCTTAGTTCTTAATGTTATCTTTTTATTTCCGTGCATTGTGGCTGTCTCACGTCCTTGTTTTGTCTTTGTTTGTATCTGTTACCGTTTCTGCCATGTCTTTGGACTTCGATTTTTGTGGTCATCGCTTCCCTTGTTCCTTCGGTATTCTACTGCCGTTGTTTTTTGATATCGACCACGGATTCGAGATTGTCAAAAAACATCAAATAAACTAGAAAAGTGTTCTTACAATCACCGTCATCCGTCATCGCGTCAAAGACACTAGTGTCCAAAGCCAATGACGACCAATAACAACATTTATAAAAGCACAGACACTCATCAAGTCATTGTAAGAAAATCTAAATGGCACAAGGGTCCTTAAATCGAGTTGCAACTTCATATATTATGTGACCAAATTAAATTGGACTTTTGAAAGTAATTGTCCTAACCCAAATATTTCTTATTTTCTATCATTATCTTACCAACCTAAAATATCACAAATTTTTAGAATTCGAAAGGTCAAATATCATCAAAAAACCAAATTGTTATGATATTTTTATTCTATTTTTGGTCACTGCGACCTTAACCTTTGACCTACTTTCTCCAAAATCAGAAGGGTTCCTCCTCTCATAGTATCCAACAATATATCCAAGTTTCATTTCAATAAGATTTAAACTTTTCGAGTTATTACCAAGAAACCCAATTGTTCTGAAAATTCGGTCACCGTGACCTTGACGATTGATCTACATTCCAAGTCGTTAAGCTTTCTCCCCTCTTGGTTTCCAACAACATATCCAAGTTTCATTTCAGTTGGTAGTAAACTTTTCGTTATCATCATGAAACCATTTTTATTAAATTTTCAGTCTATTTTTGGTCACTGTGACCTTGACCTTTGACCTACTTACTACAAAATCAATAGAGACCCTCCTCTCGTGGTACCCAAAAATATATCCAAGTTTTATTTCAATTAGATGTAAACTTGTCGAGGTATCATCCGGACACAACATTTTTCTGAAATTTCAATCTATTTTCGGCCACTGTGACCTTGACCTTTAACCAATTGTCTCCAAAATTAAAAGGGTTCCTCTCCTCTTGCTACCCAACAATACCTTCAAGTTTCATTTCAACTGGATGTAAACTTTTTGAGTAATCATCCAGAAACCAATGTTTGACGCATGCCCTCCCGCAACACCAAACCAATAGCCGAGTTCAACTTCGTTGCAACTTGGCTAAAAACTTGGCATTATGAAATGGTGAGATGTGGGCACTTTAAAAAGGTGGTACCAAGCCCGGCTGTTCCGAGTTCCTATTGCTTTCTACGTTTGTCTCTTGTCTTATTTGTGTTTTTCATGTGTAGTTCCATGACAGGTTGTGGCATGTAATTATAATTTTCAGCCATTGTGGGTGTTACCTGTTATCCATTCTTTTACATTCAGAATATTTTTTTGGAATAACAAATAAATGAATACTATTCTCTAGTTTCTAGCTAATTTAACCAACGCCTGACCGGTTTGCTAAAATATTTCTCATCTCTAGAGAGAGAACAATTCCTCCGAAATTTCCCGCAAAATCTTTTCGGAACATATTATTCGATGTTTTATATTATGTTATTAGAGAAACATTTTCTCCAACACGTTAATTATGGAATTTCTAATATCTCGTTAGATAAATTTTCAAAAACGTTTAAAAACTCGGCAAGAATCGTTTTCAAACATTTGCAAAATTTATTTAACTCGATGTGAGAAATTTCAAAATCAACTTAGTTGTCGTTGTAGAAACTATATGTAAATATAATGCCAAAATTTGAAAGAATATCGATATGACAAATTCTTTCAAGAACAAGTGCAACATAACTGAAATATATATAGAGAGCGTACATCTCTGGAACGGGAAATCCTTTTACGGACTGTGTGTGATACTGCTGTTGCTATATTTGTAACAGACTGGATAGATATAAATTGTACTAATTGTTATTTATGTAACAAACAGCAGTGCAAATATTGTACTTACAGTATTATGATTTCTGTGACACACACAGTACAAATATACTGGATAGATATGAAGAGTACGTACTTTCATTGTTATGATATATGTGACACACATAGTACAAATATACTGGATAGATATGTAGAGTACGTACTTACAGTAATTTGATTTATGTGACACAAACAGTACAAATATACTGGATAATTATGGAGAGTACGTACTTACAGTATTATGATTTATGTGAGACACACAGTACAAATATACTGAATAGATATGAAGAGTACGTATTTAAAGTATTATGATTTATGTAACACACACAGTACACATATACTGAATAGATATGAAGAGTACGTACTTACAGTATTATGATTTATGTAACACACACAGTACAAATATACTGGATAAATATGAAGAGTACGTACTTACAGTATTATGATTTATGTAACACACACAGTACAAATATACTGGATAAATATGAAGAGTACGTAATTACAGTATCTATGATTTATGTATCACACACAGTACAAATATACTGGATAAATAGAAAGAGTACTTACTAACAGTATTATGATTTATGTGACACACACAGTACAAATATACTGGATAGATATGTAGAGTACGAACATAGAGTACGTACTTACAGTATTATGATTTATGTGACACATACAGTTCAAATATACTGGATAAATATGAAGAGTACGTACTTACAGTATTATGATTTATGTGACACACAGAGTACAAATATACTGGATAAATGTGAAGAGTACGTACTTACAATATTATGATTTATGTAACACACACAGTACAAATATACTTGATAAATATCAATAGTACGTACTTACAGTATTATAATTTATGTAACACACACAGTACAAATATACCGAATTGATATGAAGAGTACGTACTTAAAGTATTATGTTTTATGTAACACCCACAGTACACATATACTGGATAAACATGAAGAGTACGTACTTACAGTATTACACAGTACAAATATACTGGATAAATATGAATAGTACGTACGTACAGTATAATGATTTATGTAACACACACAGTACAAATATACTGAATTGATATAAAGAGTACGTACTTAAAGTATTATGATTTATGTAACACACACAGTACAAATATGCAGGATAGATATGAAGAGTACGTACCTACAGTATTATGATTTATGTGACACACACAGTACAAATATACTGGATAAATGTGGAGTGTACTAATTATGATTTATGTGACAGTACAAATACATATTTACAATTTATGAAAAATATGAGCAGTTAACCAGCTGTTTGTGAGTGATATATTTCTTCTCCTGATGAATCTAAACTTGCCATTGGTATTCCTTCTACGACCTCTGACGGCATTGTCTGTGTAACAGGATGGTATGAGGATGGCATTGTCGGTGGTACAGGGTGGTGTGAGGATGGCATTGTCGGTGGTACAGGATGGTGTAATAACTGCCTTCGCTTCTTCCTTATAACGCAGACCACCAATGTTATAATTGTCACGATTACTGTAACCCCCAATAATACTGATATTATAATCCAAATGGTCATATCATTAGCGGTAATGTCTGAAAAAAGTACACTATTATCTAATGTGAAACAAATCATATCTAATGTGAAATGTGAAGCAAATCATATCTAACGTGAAATGTGAAACAAATCATATCTTATGTGAAATGTGAAACAAATCATTCACTCATTCTTGAATGTTGTGTGTTTTTATTTCGGTATTTTTTTTATTTCTTTGTTTTTTTTTCTTTATTCTCGTTTTTGCAGTATCTCTTGACTTTGAGTTTTGTAATTATCGCACCCTTTGTTCCTTTGGTATTATACTACCATTGTTAAACTGGTGAAATAAGTAACGATATCACAATTTAATCATTAAAGATGCACCGTATCGTCTGAAATTGGGAATTACGTATCGACACCTATATATAACGCTTTCAGAGATTTATTAAATGAAACTTTATGTCCAACTTTACTTACAATAGTTAAGTTGAATGAAATGGATATGAAAAAGACAATGTAAAATCTGAACATTTGCAAAATTACTTCAAATAAATAGCAAATAATGAAAAAAATAACGAGGTAATAGAGTCAAGACCACAACATAAACTACAACGAAGCTTATTTAGGCCGTACAATCCACCAATATGACCTGGACATGTTAACGTGGCATCTGTTATAACTGAATTTAAAAACGAAGCCGAAGTAATAGCAAAAAAAAAATAAAAAAATAAATAAATAAATAAAAAAATAATAAATAAAAAAAATAAAAAAATAAATTAAAATTCATTTTTCATTTTTTAAATCCAGAACTTTTCTTTTGCCTTTTCTGTGCTTCGGACAATGAACGATTTTGGTCAATGGGGACTACTTACATATGTTTCCAGTTGTCAGTGTTCATGACAACTACAGTAGAACGTTTTTCGGCTTTTTTTAATTATAATATCATCTCTATCCTTTAGGCAAAGAAAGAAGATAATATAATGAAATACAGGGATACGCCGAGCGCAGCATGATACGACCGCAGCATGTTGACCACTGAAATTTGAACAAATGTAATTTAAAGTGAATGTGGACATAGTAATAAGATGGACACAATAAACAGCTTAACACAGAAATTAAGTGGACACAAACTACCGAAAATAAAAATCACATTTTTGATCCCTAATAGTCCTGGTACCATATGAGCTATGCACAATCTGTTGGCTCACACCTGAAAGTCTTCTTCAGGATTGAAATTTGATGACAAATTAATTTTTTTAGTAATTTGCATATTTGCAATTTTGACCCCGTTTGGCCCCTTATAGCTTGGAAACGGTAAGAAATAATCTAGTTTTGATGGCATACTACTAAAAGCTTGTGTCAAGAGGAATTCAAAGAAACAACCCCCTTAAATCAGATAAAAAATAAAATTTTACATCATTTGAAAAAAAAACTGCAAATTTGTTCCCTGTAAACTCCTTATAACTCAGAAACCGAAAGAGCTATGATTAATTGTTGACATCCTACTGATAGCTTACAACAAGAATAATCCAAAGAAAAAAATACCATCAAAATCAAATGAAAACTTAAAATCTTAGGTTATCTTCACATATGCAATGTTTGGCCCCTTATAGCTCAGAAAGGAAAGGAATTATCAAAATTTGATGGTTGAGCGCCAAGTTCATTTTTCTTAAGGCACCCATTGCACTAAAAAAAAAAATTGAGATTCACCCCTTTTGGGCCCAATTTATCCCTAGAACAGTACAATGTACATGCAACGTGAAATCCGTTTTACTTACTGCAGATTGGAAATTTCTTAGGAGCACACTGAAAGAAACCCCATCAAAATCTGATAAAAATAAATATTCTACAGCAAAATATATAAAAACACCAAGTTTGGCCCTTTTAGGCCCCTTTTTAGAAATGGGCAGGGCCAAAATTACCAAAACAAGTCAAAGTCTTTTTTGTGCAAAGGAACATTGTGTTAAAATTTCATAAGGATTGTTCAACTACAACTAAAGTTATTGACAAAAGTGTCTACGGACGACAACGCCAACGACAACGACGACGACGATAGCACCATACCATTATACGACCTCAAATTTTTTGCGGTCGTATAAAAAGATGACAAAAATTCTACAGTTCGTCATGCATACCGATGACTGCGTTGCCGAAGCAACCCGGCAACAACCCGGCAACAATCAAAGCAACACCGAACCCACTAAAAAGTAGAGTTAAGAAATATCTACAGTACTTAGGTTAATGGTAGAAAAAGATGACTTTCGAAGGTCTTCTTCCTGAAGCCCGAGAGCTGCCTTATTCTATCTTTTGCCAAAAATACACAAAGAAGGACTTCCCGGACATCCGAAATAAAAATGTATTGATTATCCAACAGAGAAAAATCTCTCATTTTTCAGACTTTCATCTTCAGCCTTTCATTGAAAAAACACTACCGGCTACAGAAACATAACCCCAAAGGGAGAACTCCCAAAATACAATTTTAGTAACTCTTGATGTAACATCTCTTTATACCAACATTTCACGCGAAAAGGGAAACGAATCCTGCCGTAAAACTTGGGAAGGAAGAACAATACCATCACTTTCCACCGAGTCACTTGACAGTCTTTAAGATCTTATATTGAAACGAAATAGCATCTTTTTTTAACGACAATTTCTTCCAAGTAAATTGAACCTCAATGATTACTAGAATAGCAAAATTGCACGCAAATATGTTCATGTGAGATATAGAACAACATATGCTTAAAAAAACACCCACAAACTATATACAATGTACTAGTAATTGGCTGAATTTTATTGATTACATGGAATAAAATGGACTGACAATAGACATATTCCTCTAGAATAAATTGAATTCATCAATAATTTTCACCCAGTCCATCAAATATCTAGCTAACACAATCGAAACAACAAATGTTTTTCTAGACACGATCTCTACATCACTCGTCGATGGACGAATACATTTTGATGTACACGATTAACCCACAAATTCACAAGCATACCTGCTCCTAAATAGCCGCTTATCTAAACACTGTGTAAATGTGATCCTATATGCATTTTCTCACAGCACACACTGAATCCGTTCGCAGGAAGAGAGAACAGAACTAACTCAACATTTTGTTAACAGGGGTAACACAGAAACAAATCCAGAAAACTTTTCAAAAGGTGTCCTGAATCGACCGAAAAGAATTGTTACAATATCGGGATTGAAAAAAGAATTAAAATCACCAACACAACCCTTTTCCTCCTGTACCTATCTTCCATCCACAGCTACCCCATTTGTCTAATTTATGCTAATTCTTCATATGTCAACCAAAATGAAAAAAAAAAACTTTCCTAAACCTCCATTCATATCATACCGTTGCCCTAAACATTCTTGTTAGAGCCAAACCACCACGGCTCGAATTTGGGCATTTTAAACATGTTCCGACAAAAGTTGCATTCTGTCAAAGTTAGTTATATTACAAAAATCTGAAAGAGCACAGCGACCGGTGACAAATACATAATTTGAGGCAATTTATTATGCCATTTGAAAAATCTACTGCGGTAGTGTCCGGTAGAAACTCAAAAGCAATTGCTATACGGGACTTTTGAATCGTGACCACTCCGTAAAAAATCAAAACATCAATACATTGAGAGGGATTCACTAATTAATAAACACTGTTGAGCTGAGGGTGATTTATATTTAATCGATGTGTAGGCTTCAGGTCAATTGTTTTTCGACAATTTAAAAATTTTCTTAAAGAAGTATAATACAGAAAATATTATAAATGCACTTCAATTTCATAAATAGTTTGTCTTTTATGTGGTATATATCTATTTCACTAGGTTTAAAAATCCATGATTCCTTCTTAAAGGTATCTTAAAGGTATTCCGCCTTCATTTACACGAGAGTTCCTATCTCGAAAGTCCAGCATTGAAAGACAGTAGACAGTTAGAAGAAATGTTCATCCAAGTTCTAAGTAAAAATGAATCTTGAATCAAAGTTTTGACCGAAACTTAAATTGGATTTGTATCTTTTAAAGAATTTTTTAAATGATCGTGTAAGACGGATTTTTTTTTCAAACATTGATTAATGGGGTTAATAAAAAAATTACCGAGCAGAGTTGTAGAGAGCCGACGTCAATGAGACAAACAGAGAAATCAGATGGAAACCACTGGAAAAAATGTCGACCGCAATTTTAATAAAAGTTCAGGGAGGTAACAATGCCTAAGCTAAAGTATAATTTATGCTCGCATTACGAATCAGCTGTGAAACCTGCAGGCCATACGCAGATGTTGGAATATAACTGTAAATGTTTGGTAAATTGATATTTTTGAATTAAAATTGTGACCTTTTTTAGTACTGAGGTGACCATTTTCGTCTAATTCGAGATGTAAGTCCAAAATAGAAAAGATGTAGATCTCGCGATTTATCTCTATGTCTGGAGGATATATCGATGGGATTCATTTAGCAAAAGATTTGTTATTTCAGGAGAGAACTTCATCAATATGGTGAAATTGAAGGGTCTGGCAATTTCAATTTAATGAGATTTAACGAGTTCCCTAGAAATTCAGTCTCATTAGAGTATAAGAACAAGTCTGCGAATGAAGGAGTACATTTCGTACCCATTGGTATACCAACTTGCCGTTCGATAAATAACTTCTCTTAAAGTGACAACTATATTATCAATAAGAAAATCAAGCATAATGCACACCTATTTTCATCGTAGCATACTTTTTCTTTTAAACATTTTTTTGGAAAAATGGATTTATAATGAATACTACATTTTTTTGAACAGCAAAGGTTTTTTGGCTGACACCATCGATTAGTAATTTTAGTTTACCACGAAGAAGCGTGGTGTAATGTGCACAAAAAACATTTAAGAAAATGAAGGGGATTTAAGATTTAGCAATACATCTTTCGAATTTTAAGTATCCATGTGTGTTTTATGTCACTTTGGGCATGGATAATCTCACAGTTCGTGAGATTCATTGGCGTATCAATACCAACAGTTACATTTTCCCCTTAGTACAATTGCCGTCATGTATTTAATACACCAGCTATATGTCTTTGAACTTCTAGATATCATATGCTGAACGGACAAAACAACGGCAGTAGAATACCGAAGGAACAAAGCACAAGATTACACAAATCAAAGTCCAGAGACAAGGCAAAAGCAAGAACACCAGAAGACGGAGGACCAAAGACACTACATGCCCACAAAACACACGGACATTACATATACATATACAACACAAAAAACTAAAGCACTAACAGTGTGAACTCTCAATAAACAAGAGTGACATCTGGTGCTCCGGAAGGGTAAGCATGTCCTGCTCTGTATGCAGCACCCGTCACACGGTCAGTGAGGATATGTTCTGAAAGATCTGTTAGGTTACTGATTGGTTATTGCCACTCTCTAACCCGGAGACAAGACCAATTGAGAAAAATGGTCAGTGTAACTTCTCTAACCCTCAAACAGCACCAAGGTGAAATTTTGAAAAGCTTTTGTAATCACTTTAGTATTCAAACATGGATAAGGACCAATCGGTACCACAAACATAACTGACGAAGACTAAACTAAAATTTAACAAGACAACACAAAAAACTAAAGCACTGACAGTGTGAACTTCCATAAAAACTGAGAGCGACATCAGGTGGTCCGGAAGGGTAAGCATGTCCTGCTCTGTACACAGCACCCGTCACACTGTCAGTGGGTCAATCCAGGGTAAAGTCAAAACCGGTTATGTCAAATCAGGAAAGACGTGAATCTAGCTGAAAAGGTCAGTTTTTATTTGTGACACTGACATTTCATATCTATCTATGATGTCGTGGTGACGGCCATAGAATTTCTGAAGGGACGAAAGTAACAACGGCTGAACATATCCCTGACTCAGCAGTTTTTGTGACAGTGCTTTTGCTCTTTCCACAAAGTCACTGTATGTACTGCACGCTCTACAGTAACGACTCAATTGTGAAATATATACTCCATATGCTGGGGATGTAGGTATATTGCTGCAGAGAAAGGGAAAGTTCACAATTAGAAAGTCAAAATCATCACGTTTGTCATATAATCTAGATTTCAGACGTCCATGTTCGTCAATGAATAACAAAAGGTCAAGGACTGAAGCAGAATCGGGTGTATCGGTTGTCTCTTTAATTTCAAGTTCACTGGGTTAGATGCGATGTAAATATTCTTTAAATTTTGGGTTATTAAGAGAAAATACATCGTCTATATATCTGAAGCTGAAATTAAAATTCTGGGCTAGTTGTTTTTGTTTCTGTTGTATCAACCCTAGTAAAAACTTTGCTTCATACGAAAATGGGAAAAGGTCACCTAAAAGTGGCGCACAATTTGTTCCTATAGAAATCCCTATTGTCTGTTGAAAAATACGGCCTCCACATTCAACAAAAATGTTGTCGATCAAAAATTCAAGCATCTTAATCACGTCATTTTCACTGTATTTCTTGTTTGACTCAGTGTGGTTCTTAACAAAATATGTTTTATCTTTTCCTATTACCAGATAGGAATACCTGCATTCTCCGTTTTTGGTACAGAAACATTGATGTATCAGATCGGAAATTACTGTTTTAAGTTTATTATGGGGAAGAGTTGTATAAAGGATAGAAAAATCAAAAGTTTGAATGCTATTGCAGTATGAGAGACTGTTTGAGGAGAGCTGTTCAAGGAGATCTTTGGAATTTTCAAGAATCCACATCTGATTCACGCCGCTCGTGGAATAGGGGCTTTTTCGCAGTAGCCTTTTAGACCATCTCTAACTGCAGTCAGTAAAGTGGTAAGGAGTTTGGATAGGAGCTTGGTGGTGCATCTGGCAGATCCTGCAATGAATATCTGTTTGTAGGGATTCTTCTGAAGCTAAGGCACCCAGTAAATATAAGGGAGATAACTGTTATTCTCATCAACTTTGATACCGAATGATGCTTACACAGAAGTGTGATTTGTGATTATCTCGTCCCTTGATAATGTAGTTGGGGAATAAGTAGGATTGCCAGATGAAGTGTCAGTACCAATCTCCTTAACAAGACAGTCTAAATAGTGTTTCTTGCATACAAACCCAATATCGTTAGAAGCTTTGTCTGCAGGTACTATGAGGTTTGTCAATGTTTTAGCAACAAGAGGATCATCAAATATACTGGATGTTCTAGTTTTCATAGATGTTTTCAAGCGCCGGATACGATTCACAATTAATGACTTAATCGACCTGATCCAGTCTGACAATGTCTCCACATCTTCTTTTTCTTTCTTCGCCCACATTCTGGCATAGTGTTCAACTGCATCCATCATAATTAAGAAGTTATACTTCCAGTTGATGTGCTTGGGTTCACGAAATTTTACACCTTTTGAAAAAATATCTCGTAATTTTTGGTTTCCAACGATATTTAGGTCACCCGTTATCACGTGTCCAGCAGGACTATAGTTGAATGGGGAAGAGGAGCAGGTGCAATCAGGCGGTTTGGCTTTAAAGTCATAAATCTGGAAATCACGCAATACCCGTTTGTGATTGAAAATAGTGGTTGCAATAGATTTAGTGTAGGAATAAGAGATAAGTGGAACAGATTGGTCTTTGAAGTAAGTAGGAATGTGAGATTTCACTGTTTTGTTGTGCAGAATGTTGGAGAGATTAATGGCATCTAGGCCTTTGTTAACAAACTGAATTTAAAGAAATGATCGGGTTTCAGGTTTATTTGCAGAAGTTGTAACAGGTTTGAACAGTCTGTGATTGGCGATGTCCATAACGATAGCTGTTAATTTATATTCCAGAGAATACCAGTCAGTCACAGATGAATCTAAACATACTTTGTAAAACGAATTAAGTTTCGAAAGTGGCAAGGAATACAATTTTGTACGAATGTGATGAATACCTAGTGGCATTTTCGTAAATGGAAGGAGACCATAAAGAGGTTTTACTTGACCTATATTACTTTATTTCGCACCAGTAACTATATCTCTATTTTTATCCCCGCACTTTTCTGAAGAAAATGCGGGGATATTGTTTTGGTCCCGTCCGACCGTCCGTCCGTCTGTCCGTCTGTCCGTTAGATGGACCTTGGCAGTGGAACTCCTTCCTCATTTTTGAATTTATGGATTTAATTATGTTATAGAATTGTTGCATATAGTCTGCAGATGCGCAATAAGCTTTCGGATTTTTGATATTAGTCTTGGTGCAAACAAGAGGCCACATGATGTCAATCTTGAGACAAGAAAGCTTGTCAGTGGAACTCCTCCTACATTTTTGAATTTATGGATTTAATTTTGTTATATAATTGTTGCATATAATATACGGATGCGCAATTAGCTTTTGGATTTTTCATATTGGTCTTGGTGTAAACAAGAGGCCCCATGATGTTAATCTTGACAAATCTGAGTTTGTCAGTGGAACTCAACCTACATTTTCGGATTTATGGATTTAATTTTGTTATAGAATGGTAGCATGTAATCTGCAGACGTGCAATAAGCTTTCGGATTTTTGATATTGGTCTTGGTACAAACAAGAGGCCCAAGACGTCAATTTTGACACACATGAGCTTGTCAGTGGAATTCCACCTTCATTTTTGGATTTATGGATTTAATTTTGTTATAGAATTGTTGCATATAGTCTGCAGATATGCAATAACCCTTCAGATTTTTTATGTTTGTCCCTGTGCAAACAAGAGGCCCATAATGTCAATCTTCACACATGTGAGCTTAACAGTTGAACTCCACCTACATTTTTGGATTTATGGATTTAATTTTGTAATAGAATTGTAGCATGTAGTCTGCAGATTTGCAATAAGCTTTCGGATTTTTGATATTGGTCTTGGTACAAACAAGAGGCCTCAAGAAGTTTGATTTTGACACATGTAACTTGTCAGTGGAACTATGTTTTCTGTGTAAAACGAGGAAGTGTGGGGATGGCCATTATTTCTGATGGCACCACTTATAGTGTTATAATGTTTTATGTAATCAAAATGTCAATCTTGGTAAAAAGCCACACGATATCCTGTCTTGGAGCTGCGACGTCAAGAAAAAAAAATACCTGTACAAACGGACCCATTTCCACGATAACCTTTATCACATGTGCAAGAAAACGATCCTAGTACATTGGTACAGGTTGCAGAGCTGTGACAATTATGGGTGTTTGACCTGCATTCATCGATATCTAAAACAAAATGAAAGCGATTTATTATACGTCAATTACATCTGTTTTCTTATTTTGTACGAATTATTGATTTAAATGCCAACGATTTATGCCTTATAACAGTTCACTTTAGTATAACATTATCATTCTTGTAAAAATGGAAGATAAAAGACAAACGTAAACGATAGGAAGTCGGAATGAGAGTACTTGGAACCGACACCAGCAGAAACTAGCAGTAGGGTTAACCTATTTAAGGGTACCCCTGCTCTATCTCGTAAAAATTAAACAAGATACCGGTACCGAAATTACTGTAAATTCATTTTTTGCAGATATCCATTTCGACAAGTTATGCTTCTGAATGGCAGATAAAATCAAAACATTTGGTAAACAATAAATATTTAACTTTAAAAAAAGCTGACAGAGAACAAATGGCCATGAGAACATAAAGGGAAATCGGAAATCACCAAAGGACTGGTTTCTGAACTAAAGAGACAACTGGGTTCGAGAATACCGTCAGGGACTAACAGTCCAAAATTGAAAAAAAAAAACTTAGAAAAACATCAATTCACTGTAGAACGGAAATAAGGGTAGGGTGCATGAAAGACTTAATTCATAGCTTATAAACGACTACGGCCCGACTTTGTTATAACATTTAAAGCCAAAATATCATTCTCGGTAAAAACATACGACAATCCTGTCTCTGAACTTGCGACGTTCAGAAAAGAAACATGTACCTATGCAAATTGTTCCATTCCCAAAATAGCCTTTATCACATGTACAAGTAAACGATCCTTGAGTATAACTACAAGTTGCAGCGCTGTGACAAGTATGGTTGTTTGACCTGCCTTCAGTAGTTTCTGAAATAGACAGTGAAGTGTTTAAAAGCACATAAATTGAAGTTTTATTTATTACAAATAGATATATATACAAAATAGCAGGATAGCATTGTTTTTTTACAGAAATAAAAAAAAAAATATATATATTTGTTTAATTATTTGGAACCACCATTTCAGATTAGGTAGTATACATATGCTTATATAATTATTTATGATAGTAATTTATGGTACCGTATACTGACCTTAAGATCGCCTATACTATTATTAATTAACTGTTTGCAGCTTGGCTATGTCATTTCTTCATCAATTTTACCAGACGTCGAGGTAGAGATTTCAGATTTCTTAATCTTCAGAATTCATTGCAATCATATTCAAATCTTTGAGTAGAAATCTCAGATACATGTATTTTGATTTGGAGTTTAAAAATAGTTCAACATCAGAAGGATTTAACTTTTATAATAAATGATATAACCGAAGAAAAATGAAAAAAACTGTCAACTGCTCATCGATATTTCTAAGACTATACGGAAATCTCATTGGTCCTAGTTAACAATAGACTTTTTGGCTAATCTTCTACGTTTCAGTATCACATAAATTGTAGGGAAATATGAAAAGTGTACCTATCGTAATCAACACTACATACATAGTTGTGACACTTATGCAATAAAAGGGCTTTCTCTGTGAAAAACGGTACTATCTATGAAAAAAAAAATAAAATAAAATAAATAAATAATTAAAATAAAAACAACATTACCGTTACAAACGGTCCCATTTCCATTATACCCTTTATTACATTTCTACAGGTTGCAGATCTGTGACAATTATGGGTATTTGACCTGCATTTCCAATTACAGTAGTTTTCTTTTCGGTGTGATTTTAATCTTTTTTAAAGATTGTAATGTCGATATGTTCAAAGTCTAATAACAGTTCATTTCTAATTCAAAAATGCAGTATGATACCAAGCTTGAAAGGTTATTCATTGTTGTAAAAAAGCGATAATATAATACATGTATTTAGTTAGAACACTTTGTAACATTACATCCCAGCTATCTTGTTCTAGCAGGGGTGATCTGAGTCCGATCCAGATAAACGTAAACAACGATAGGAACTCGGGACAGTTGGATTTGGTACCGGCCCTAGCAAAAGACAGTGGTAGAGTTAAACTTGTTTATGGGTACCCAAACCTTCCCTTTATCTGTCCCGTTTTCCTATAGAATAATAAACATACGAATAAAACCCAATAAAGGTAGACTGCTAAATCCATGACCACAATCTTGAAAGGAAAGAAAAAAGACAATAATAATTTTTAAAGATGGGTCAAGAGGTACTGGCCGCTAATCTGCCGGCTAGCTCAATAAGCCTAGTTTGCTGGTAGAACAATGGTGCAATACGGAAGAAAAATCAAACTAACAACTTCCATTAGGGTTTGGTCAAGAATCATCATAAATTTCAATACAAAAAAGCAGTATCAGTGAGAGACCAGTATGTATGTAAAATTTTCAGGTCACTAGATTTCAAAGCTAATTTAACAGATGAAGGCAGAATATCCCTTATTACGTAAAGAATGTAAATTACGTCCCAGATTTACTGGATTTTTAATCAGTTTCTCTCATTTTTTTTAACAACACATCCGTAAAAAAGAGGATTAGAAAATGCCCTTAGTAATAAGCTGTTTGCAAATAAAGCCATATTTAAATATCAAATGTTCATATCCATTATAATACTTCTTAAAGGTAATCATCAACTCATGAAATTTGTAACCCTGTTGTAAAAATTTCTTCTATTAAAATATCTTGAAATGCATTACTGTATAAATAATAATCATCAAGATATCGTCAAATGCAGGATTTAGGAAATAGTAGATTTGTATCAAGATGTCTTAGAATTCAAGAGCCAAAATTGAAAATTATGAAATGGAAATGAAAAGGACAATGGCATCCATGTTCAATATGCTTGTAAACAATCATTTCAGAGATGCATTTGTTTTTGCATGATTATATATATGTTTATTATAAAAAAGTCTTATTTTTCTGTACAAACAAAGTTCCTTTGCATATGTCTGATGAACATAGCTTAATTTATACAAGTTTCCTAGTTATACTATTTGCGAGTGTTTACCACACGATCTTAACATCCGCACAATAACACTGGGTAAAATGTACTAGCTATACTCATCAACAGAAGAAACACACCACTTGCTAATTACTTTTGAGCTCCATAAATATTTTAGCTTTATTGCCCAATTTAATGTATTTATTAAATTTCAAATTTCGAGACAAGCATGTCGATTTTTGTAAAAAGATTTCCGATTTTAAAAGTCACATCAACGCTTTCTATTGAATGTGTAAGGAAACAGAAGACAAAGAATTGCTCTTTTCAGAAAGGGCTTTTTAAAAATTGTATTGTCTACAGTTACAAAAGTACATCTTACAGGAAGAAGCACAAAGGTTCAAAATTCATTATTTTAATTTTTGCATTTTTTGGTAAAAAAGATAGTTCTTTGAGAAAAAGAAATGGAAATGATGTCTGCTTTTGGTTTTTAAGGTACAAGGGAATACACGTTAGTAGTGCGCTGAGTATATCATAAATTAAATGTTAGACGGGCATTAATAGCTAGGTAGCACGGTACGAATTACATTTCGGGAACCAGTTCAAATTTGCTGTACCCAACGTTATATTCACAGTGAGGGCAAACGTAGATTTCCTGATTGGTTTGTATTGTAAAAATTTCTGCCATATATCCCCAGAATGGTGAGTTAATAAGGTTTCTAAAATAAACAAAAAAAAAAAAACTTTATTGACTTAAGTTTGATTTTTTAAAGAAAATTTTTAAGATATTTATTAAAGCAGCAACCCAGTATTTTTAACGTGTGCCGTGGGTTTTGTGTGACATTGCCAAATAATTGTTTTAATTGGATTGAAAATAAATCATTACGCGAAACAATTTATCTGCCATGTGTTTTATCTTTGAAAATTTTACAACACAATAACCCGTGTCCCGAATAACCCCTTTCACATGTAAGTGGTAATAAAAGTTTCTAGCCTATAACATCTGTTAGTATTTGATACACATTCATCAATATATTCAACAAAAATATAATTTATTCTTTTATTTGAATAAGTTACAGCAAATGTATGTCGAGGGCAGAGTCAAAGAAATATTTTCCATAGGCGGTCATTTTAACGTTTCATGAATTTTTTAATTACCTGAAGTTCACTTTGTGTGGTATGATTTCTCAGTAACTGGTCTACCAAGAAACATATTCAAGCTATGACCCAACTTTAAAATGTAATAAGAAATTTCTATCGCCTCTCCGAACTTGAGTATGGAAATTACCAATCTTGCCCGTTAGATCAGTAGCATACATGTTTCCATTGATGCTTTAACATTTATGAGATTAAAATGCTGGTCACTGCAGAAGTATTTCATGATCACTCCAGCGTTTTAGAACTCAGATATTGTAAATATTGACAGTTATATGCAAATCAAAACCGAAGCAACAATCAAAAATGTTAGTACTTCTATTGACTGAGCAAATAGCTGATCGGTTATTAAGGAGAGTCTAACCTCAAATAACAATTTAGTCTCATTTAAATATTTCAACACCTTCCAAATACATTTAAAATTATAAATTATGAATTAAAAATTAAACGAAAACGCCATGTATGTTAAATAAGCTTCAAAAAAAATCCTTAAACCAGTATGCATTTGTTTGTGCATACATCACATATCACGTATCACACACTCCTAACGTCCGTTCAATGCCATGATACGAATGTATTCTGTTTATAGTGCTCACATTTCACTATTTTAGTATGCAGAGTTTTCTTGAAAATGACTCGACAATTATCCTGTTGTTGTTTATATGTTTTGATTGTCTTGAATGAGTCTTTTGCCGGGCAATTGTAATAACTCTATGCCAGTTAATTTATTATTTTACTGACGATTACGCAGCCATATTTAAAAAAAACATCATGGATGTAGCATTGTTCAACATTTATCAATGAATTTCTCTCAAACCGGTTATTAGGGCCCTCTTGAACTATTATGTGGAATGAGCAAGGCCAATTGTTACGCTGTGATTTTAAGATGAAGAACAACGAGAAAAGAGTTTTTCAATTGCTTGTTTTTACATTGTATTTGTAGAGACTCTGTGTCACGTGCATTTACTGTATATCCTTTCATATTTGAAAAAATCAGAAAACGCACGAAAGATGCGAAAGCCGTGTTGCGAATATCTGTTATTTCCATTAGAACATCATCAAATATGCAAATAGTTGCATATAAACATATAAGCATATGAATTCTTTTATTTAAATCAGAGACTTATAATGTCCTAACTTGACTAAAAATTTGGCAGGGGTTATAATCTAGGTGGTACATATTGCTGATAGCTGCATGAAGTCAAAACATTCCAAGTTCCTTTCCCAAAACAAAATTTGGGCAGGGGTTCCCCTTAACATCTAGTTTTTTTTTAATATTGCTGAAATTGTAAAAGTATGTATCAGAATACACTTTTTAAAAAAAAATTCGGTTTTCTAGTTTGGTATACATGGCAACCAAAAGCTCCACTATCCATTGAAACTCATTCCAGACCACCCCTCAAAAACATTTGGGCAGGGGTTCCCCTTATCATCCAGGTTACATACATATTGCTGAAATCAAAACATCCCAAGCCCCCCCCCCNTCTAGTTTATACATATTTCTGAAATTATGTAGAAATATATGAAACAGATTTTTTTTCAAAGATTCAGTGTTCTGGTTTGGTTTCAATGGCAACTGAAAGCTCCACTATCCATTACAACCCATTTCAGACCACCATTCAAAATAAATTGAGCAGGGGTACCCTTATTATTCGGGTAATATGTATTGCTGAAATCAATAATTTACAAAAAATCAGAATACACAAATGTATTTTTTTTCATCTAAGATTTTATTTTTACTGGACATTGCGAAAGACTTTAGTAATATTGAATACTTCTTTACATTAAAATAATTACCTCCCTTAGTTTTATTACCTCCCTTTTTTAGGTTTAACTTTCATTATATCTTATTTTTAAGTTATTGACACCAAAAAAAAGTGTGTTGGTGAACATAATTAGAACTATGAAATGAATTGACATGTTCTACCAATATAAAAACTACTTTTGTATGAACAATAAAACTTTTTTTTAGCTATTTGTGTTATCAAATAATACCAAACATGAGATTTTAGCTTTTATTTTTGATTAATTTTTGTTACATTTTTAGAAGTTGTGACCTTGACCTTTGTTGCACAAACTTTGAAATCGATAGGATTCCTCCTGTGATCATAACTCATGCCTATGCCAAGTTTCATTTGGATGTGTAATGTGGTTCTGGAGAAATTGTGTGGAAACGGATAAGTCAAATTTTTGTTCCATTTTTAGAAGTTGTGACCTTTACATTTGTCGCACAAATCTTAAAATCAATAAGGTTGTTTCTCTAATCATAACTCATTTTTGTGCAAAATTTCATTAAGTCTGTGCAAAATTTCATTAAGTTTGTGCAAAGTTTCATTAAGATATGACATATGGTTCTCAAGATATCATGCGAAAACGAAAAGTTGACGCCCGGACGCCCGGTCAACCGGACGCCCAGACACCATTCATCAAATTATAAGCCGAGTTCGACTTCGCCGCAACTCGGCTTAAAATATTCCAATTTTAATATTATAAATTTGATAATACTTTTATTGTAAGGTAGAGGACCTTGAGAAGTATTCGTTACGTCACAATAGCTGAATTCATTTTGTAAGATGAACGACACATAAACGTAAGTTACACACTTTTAACACATGAATGGCTTTTTTGGAAGTCTCTTGGATAATGTATTGTCACATAACACATATTTGCTAAAATTGCATATTTATTACCATTATGAAGCAATAATGAACAAATAAAGGGATATGGAGTAAATGTAAATGTGACAAAATCCCTAAAAAAATAAGTCCTAAATTTTCAAGATTTAAATAATTCCTGAAACCACACGAAAAAAAAAGAAATGAAAGGAACATTTTAAGAATGTTGGTTTTCAGCAAATGCTTGTACTGCAAAAGTGCATTTTTTTTCTATCAATAGGTAAGTAATCAAGTACCTTTACTCTAAACCAAAGGAGTAGTCATTTTAAGGTGCTACTGATGGCAATTAACAACTTACTAAAATCTACAGACAACAATTCTTAAAGAGAAGACTACAATCTGTTCGACTATTTTTGGTTAATGTATAATAAACAGATTCACGTGAATGAAAGGCACATTTAAATCATCAAGTAGAATCATACTTTAATCCATCCAACATTGGTAAAAAATAAATTTCACTGAGTTATTGTTTTTGGCACCCTTTTATACATAATCCAATTCGCTTTTAAAGCTTTATATATTGAAATAGTTTGTTTACTTTTTATCTTTTAGAGGATTGTGATGTCTTTGGTGTTGTTGAGTTTGTAGAGACAGATTTATTAATGTGAAATATTTATACTATAACTAATCCGAGATTCTGATTATCGCAAAATATTCAACGAATGATCGAATAACGCAGTAATTCACGAATGCGCGAAGCGCATGAGTGAATCACAGCGCTTTTCGATCATGAGTTGAATATTTTCGATAATCAGAATCTAGGATTAGTTATTGTTTTTATTATATAGATCTTCTTCTCTAATATTTAGTTGTTTATTTAAAGATTCATTGCATGAACTACGTTTTCTATGTTTATCCGCTGAGACGTTTACTTAACAACAACGTTGACAACGTCTATTGTGACCTCACTTCCTAGAGTGAAATTATGGAAAATAATTATCACTTTTCTTTCACTGAGAAATTTCAATCTTTCACCGCAATCTATGTAATAAATATTTTTTCTTAATTGTTTAAATATTTAACTCATGCTTAGATATATTTCTCCGTCGTTATCTTAAAATGATTGATGCATAAGTATTATTGTAAAGTGATTGTATTAATAAAGTCTCATTCTACCCCCAGCATATGGGGTGTATATTTCACAATTAATTCGTTACTGTAGAGTGTGCTGTTCATACAGTGACTTTGTGAAAAGAGCAAAAGCACTGTCACAAAAAACTGCTGAGTCAGGGATATGTTCAGCCGTTGTTACTTTCGTCCCTTCAGAAATTCTAAGGCCGTCTTCACGACATCATAGATAGATATGAAATGTCAGTGTCACAAAATATAAACTGACATTTTCTCATACCATACTCCATTTACGGCAGATAGGCACTAAAATAAATATCCATTAGAGTCGGTCCATCTGTAATCAGCAATGAGAAGTATGTGTCACCATGCATGTTTTTTTTCTTGAATTGACATCGAAGTGTGCTAGTGTTTAGACATATTGTCACCAAAACGTATATGGATTACACGAGGAAAATATGGAAAGGTAATTTTTAGCTTTAAAGATATGAATATTTAATCCATGCGAATTTTATATATTTGTATGTATTTATATATATATATATATATATATATATATATATATATATATATATATATATATATATAGATAGTTTATGATATGATCTATTTGATACGGCGAAAACATATATGTCATCGGGGTTTTTAACGGAGATATTTTAACTAAATATACCGATTTAACATTATTTACGGGAAAAGGGAGATAATTCGCGGAAAAATTGACGATTTATGACGTTGCAAATCAATCAATTATGACGTCATAAAGAGATCTCTGTAAAATAACTGTTCCGACCCGAAAATATAACATACTCCATAATCGACACTTAATTTTTAAATGCGCAATTGGATTGCACAGCGCAATATTCAGTGTTTCTACCTTAACAAGTTTAACTATGAAAAAAAAGAATGTAAAGGTTCGGATGAACTCCCCAAGGACTGAGACTAGATATGTGATCATTGGTAAATAATTCCAAATGTAATTGTAACGTTCGTTTTCATTGGTCAACGTCATGAATAGCAAACGGAAATATTTTTCGATATTTCCGTTTGCCCATTAATACGCTCCACAAAAATATAGTGCAGCAAAACAAGACGTCGTTAAGATGGATCACGCACTTTTTTACGTACAAAATTGGAATTATAAGGATTAAACACTGATTTTTAGGAAATTATGTATGTATAAACTCCGGCAGGTCACTCACAAACTTTACATAAAGTCCTTCGGACTTTATTCAGTTTGTGAGTGAGCTGCCGGAGTTTATACATAGATAATTTTCTAAAAATGAGTGTTTAATCCTATAATTTCTCCTACTATGCAGTGATTATCAGTCTTGTGATAAATGATATATTAAAACATGTTAACCTAATTTGAAAAAGAATCAATTTACATGATTTTGTTTCTGCTTTATATGATACCCAAATCTGAGTTTTTACCATTTTCTTCTCAGATTTTTACCAAAATAAACAAAGTTTCACGGGTTATCGGAAGTCCATCTTTTTCTGAATTGAACTTGGGAAGTGTTCAAGACAAAATTTAATTTAATGATTTTTTGGGTCAATAATTTCATTGATTCTTATATATACTAACATGATTTTGGCTTTCTATTTAGATCTTATTGGTTACTTGTTCCCTATCAGTTTTACACGTATTTCGATTTATGAATTTCCAAATGTTTTAATTTATCTGCACTGAAGAGACATAAGTTGTCGAATGTGCATATGCAGAAGCCAAATTTACAGTAACTTCGGTATTTTGTTATTTATGGTAATCTCAACCCTTGCTTTTTAAACAATTTTAATCAATAGAAAAAAGAAGGGAAGCGGGGAATGTTCTAAAGAGACAACGACCCAAAGGTAGTTACAAAAACCCAAAGCCACCATAAGATCTTCAATGAACGTTGAGGAAACCCATACCAAATGGCAGGTCGGCGTCGGCCCTTAATAAAGAGTAATCAAGTTCAGCGAAATTCACATCATCCTAGACTCCTATGTACATAAAATAAACTCAGTAGAAAACAGACAAGACACACTAAGGCTAAATAAATTTCCTGACTTAGGACAGGCGCAAACCTTGACGACGATACCGTAATTATAACCCTTATGAGTTAGACGATTTAAAGGTTTTATAAGTTTGTTAGGCGAGTTGCAGTATTTTTTACTCTTATGCAAAAGTATATAAGTACCTTTACAAGTTATCCCATCTCCAGTGTAGCCTGTCCTGCATGAGCATTTAAATGAACCTTGTGTATTTTCACAAACGGTCGAGTTATGACAATTGTGAGAGCCTATGGCACACTCGTTTACATTTGCAACAAAGCACAAATAAAAGTGACAACAAAAGTTCGAAACAGTTGCAGGGAGAGACCCGGATGCTGTTCGAATCAGAGTGTTAACATTTTAAACTCATTTGTTGCTGTTAAACTTAAGCTTTATTTAGTAAGGTGCTACGAATAAAAAAGGTTGAACATTTTAAGCATGAGGCCTTTACATTCTAAAAACGTTCCTGTAAAACTTCCGCAAATTCGGAGCACTTTTAATTGTTTTATTTTTTCTGTTCTGATGGGAATCGTGGCCATTATGAAAACTACAAGACTAGGAAACAATTCAAAACATAATGGGGAACCTTCCTTTTAAATCTCATCCACTTCTAGGCAGTTTGAATTTCATAGTCTTTTTTTCCAAGACAATGGAAACCAATTTCACTGATGTCGAGCATTGTTCATCTAAAATTTCATTTAATTCTGAACACTTTTAAATATTCCCCCCTTTTCCCATTTCCATGGCAACAGTATTCATTTGGAAGTTCACAGACCTTTAAGATCAACTTTGGATCCATTTCTAACATCCCATGAAGTTTCAGGAAGTTTGGACAAAATTAAGGCGGAACACGGATGAAAAAGAATAACAACTAGCAGTAATTGTGTTTGGATCCAAACACAAGTAGTCTCCCCAACAAACTCCCATATAAGAAATCGATGAAACAACCATCCTGTAAAATGTGACCAAGTTCCGGGCCTTTATTAATTTCTTAATTTCTTAATTTCTTTTTAAATAATAGCAACATTCGCCATTTTGAAAACAGAACGAAAAGCTTTCCCATGCATGTTGGGAAACCTTACTATTCAACCTTATCAATTCTGAACATTGTTTATTCACCTTACCTCAATGGCCACGTGAGCTTTTGTGATCACTTTGCGTCGGTCGTCCGTCCATCCGGCCCTGCCTTCAACAATTTCAAAAATCTTCTTTGAGATAGAGGTCAAGTTTGAATAGCAAAAGTTTCCATCTATTAATAAATTCTGTCAATATTATGTCCCCAACATAAGACGAATTCATCATTTATTCTAAGCAGTACTATGTATTTCTCTTATCTTGTGCACAGAACACTGATTAGTACTACTATGATTTGGTTAGTGTTAAAGTATGTTTAGGATAAGGGTTAGACTATGAATTATGTAAGGGTTACGATAAAGGTTATCCATTCTTTTACATTTAGGTTAGCGTTATAGTAATGATAAGACTAGGGCTTATATATAAGGTTAGGGTTGGGTTCAATCCATATCACTGCTAGTGTTAGGGCGATAGAAATGACTAGGGTTAGGGCTAGATCGGCGTTTATCTGAGATAAAATGAAGCAGTAGCAGCAGCAGAAGCTATATCCAAACGTGTAGAAGCAGCAGTACCAACAGCAATATAGTGAAATGAGCATGCGAGTACAGTCGAAACCATACGTACTCGTAAGCCACTCGTAAGACTTGCAAACGTATTAAAGATGGAAATTTCACAAAATCAAACAGCACTTTAAAGCTCCTTTAACTGTTACTTTCTAATTCGTGCAACGAATCTCGAGGGGTGAAGACCTCTGGAATGAACTATTGCGATAACTGTAATTATCATTCCAATCGACAGTGCAATCAATTAGGTCACAAGCAATCGGTTCATAATATAAAGTAAGAGATGGACAAACAACAGGATATGAAAACAGACTCTAACATGTTCGAGAAAAGCTATATTACTGGAGAATCTGAGTATAACACCGATGAAAGATCTGATGAAGAAGGCTCAGACTTGGAATCACAATGGGATACAATAATAACAAGAGCCATGAATGGCAATCAGTCCGAATACGAAGAAAAAGTTGATAGGTATATTGACGAAGGACATGAGGAAGATAAAGCACGCACACTTTGATGTAAAAATGTGTTCCCGAAAAATAGAGATACGATGAAGAATACCTATCTCAATAATCTATTCTGGACAGATGATATTCAGAAAGACCCAGTGCATAGAAGGGTAAGAAAGACAGCCCACCGCTTCAAAAAAGAAGAGGACTACGAAACTAGAGAAGCCTGGAAGTATGCTGTGGATGAAAGACAGTATTTGTTTGATGAAGTGTTGGATGAGGATGGCCCTCCACCGACTGAAGATAGCAACGCCTCCATGTAAAAAATATATATATCTAACACCGATGAAAAGGCAAGATCAAGAAATCTCAGACACCTAAGGGTAAAATTTCAATATTTCTCTGATGAGGCTTGCCGAGTCAGAGAACCATTGAAATCTTACCCGAGGGTGTCTGAGATTTTCAACTCTTGCATTTTCAACAGTGTTTGATTTATTTTCTCACTTTTGTAATCACAAACTACGATTTATTCACCACCATGACATTCTTGTCATCCGTCGTTCCTAAGCGACGCCAATGACGTCAGAATACGTTGCTTGGTAAATTCTGTGTTGTATCGGGGGGTACAAGACAAGAAAATCTCACACCGCTAAAAATAGGAACTGTCCTGTCTCAAAAGTGAGAAAATGCATACCCTTCAGGTGCACCTGAAACCACGATTTTGGTAATGGTTCACACTACTAGTGCTTAAGTTGTGTTGCTTTTTTGTTCATTTTTGTTAATTTATTTTGTCTTTGTCATGCTGTCTCAATTCGTGTTTGATATGAATTGCAGTGATTTTGGATTTATGATTTTGGATTTCCCCCCTTCCATCTGTTTTGCTTAGGTATTCGTTTGCCGATGTATTCTGGTCGCACATGCTTCATGTACTAATGTTATACAAGTATTGTTTCATAACGTCATTTCCAGTCAAAATGGCCGAATACAGCTCCCATTAGAGCTACTTCCGGTTGTTCACGTAACTTCCGCTTCATGTCACGTGTTTTCCGGCTACGTCACTTCCAGTCTAGGTCATTTCCGTGACGTCATTCCCGTTAATCCACCTCGATTGACCTCAACAAATAAGCGGTGAACAGTGTTGATACATTACTCAGGACCCCTTTCATTCTCCCATTGAATACCGTCGCAACAATCAAAATCGGGCGCTCTTAAAGGATAAGCATGACGTGGTGAAATACAGAAGATAGAAGACGTGTGACATAATGATAATAATCATGATACACAGATACAATACAGAATTTGAGGGATAAGATATTTTGTGTCATTATAACTATCAGGATGTCTTAAAATATCGGACTTTTGATAGAAAGGCGACTTTTGACAGGATAAATATCAGTTGTTCTAATAAAAGAACTTCAGAGAAAGATGGTTATTAGGGAGACCTTGTGATTTAGAAGAACATTTCTTCTGTAAATGTTTGTTTACAGTGTGAGACAACCCATGTGAGATCGATGCACGCGACCATGTCTCACATGGGTAAATGACCGACCAAAATTGTTCATTTTTGCGATACAATAATCGTAACCATGACTCATGACTTAATACCGAATTTACTGAAGTACTGACTACTGGGCTGGTGAATATCCTCGGGGACTAACAGTCCACCAGCAGTGGCATCGACCCAGTGGTAACAAATGACTTAATACCGAATTTACTGTGAATTTAAATTCTGCATATGCACATATGCGCATTTCGACAACTTATGTCTCTTCAGTGCAGATAAAATCTAAACGTTTGGAAGACCATAAACTCAAAGATGTTTAAGAACTGATAGAGAACAAATAACCAATATGACTTAAATGTAAATCTAAAATAAGCTAAGGACAGAGCTTTGCATGAGGGAGATACTCCTTAGTTTTCAACAAAATTTACAAAAATTTAGATATTGTAAGGTTTCAAATAGAATCGGTTTTCGGGTCAGCACCGAAGTACTGACTACTGGGCTTGTGAATTCATAAAATACCCGACGTCACAATGTAAGGTACACTCAAATGGCGACGACGTTACTCGCACAGTATAGGCTTCCAGATGTTTGTTGTAGTATTTTAAGAAATTCTTCGTCTTATTCTCTCGTTTCGCTGCCCTCCACCCGAGAAAAGACGGAATTTCTTACATTCATGAAAGCTACACCGATCTTTGATCTGCTCTCATGTAAGAAGCTATTAGTCTTCTTAAGACAACAAAGCTATATTTGTAAAGTTTGCCTTATGATTAGATTTGAATGGAAAAGAATCGATTCGTTGCGTTGCCGGTCAATGAAGTAATTTTATCCTTTCATTTATCTCTTATATAAAGGGTTTTGTGTAGGAATGTTGCATATTTGTTTTGATTAGAATAAAAGTATTCTCGGTGTGAAACATTTGATTAGCAATTGATGTGTCTGATCTTTGATAGTATTAAAACATATGCCGGTACCCGAGTTCGTATCGCTGTCTTCATTTGTCTTTTGTCTTTTTATTTTTTTCCTATGAAGTTCCCTGGTGGATTGCGGCATGTGATTGTAGTTTTGGGCCATTGTAAGTGTTTCCAGTTATCTTCTCTATATTTATTTACCTGTACAAACTGTACCACTTCCATAATAACCCTTTCTGCATGTGCATAAAAATGATCCGGGGGTGTTTATACATGTTGCTAGCCGATGACAATTGTTAGTATTTGATACACATTCATCAATATCTATAACAAAAATAAGATTTGTAATTTGATTTGCATCAGTTTCAGAAACTGATTGTGGAGGGGTTGTAGCATATATTTTATAAAGTAAGTGAGAACCAAACCGTCAGTCAAATGAAAAATCAAAAGAAATATCAGTAAAATGTATGTCAGATAACAGCATGATGAAAGAGGGCAGATTTTCAACTATGGGCATAAAGATTTCATGCAAAAAACTTGAAATATGCTCTGTTGGGCAACTACAGGCCGAATTAACACAAACATGATTAGTTTTTGCTTTTCATGATACCCCGACTCTGAGTTATAGCAAAATTTTATTCATTTATTATCAGAAAAAGAGAAGTAAAAAATGACACATTCCAAACATCAACAAGAATTTTAATCAAGTATATAGGTACCTGTACAAGTTATCCCATCTCCAGTATAGCCTGACCTGCATGTACATGTAAATGAACCTGGTGTATTTAGACAAACTGCCGAGTTATTGCAGTTAAGATGGCTTGCGGCACACTCATCTACATCTACAAAAGAGTACAACTTTTCATTTATTTTAGGGAGTACGAGAGTCGGCACATTTGTAATTAGAATGAAAACTCTTACCTTTCGTTTTGAACAGCTTTGCTAATAGAACATGAGCAAAAATTATTGAAAATCCATGTAAGAATTTATGATATATGAAACATCCAAATTTTTGTCGGGAACAGATCTCTCTGGAGTTTTCCTTCATTTTCTATTAGATTTTTATATGGTTTAAAATTTATGAAAATGTAATTAGAAGTTGATAACATTTTGTACATTGTCTATTTTGTGTATTTTAAAGTGGACTATGGCCTAAAAAATATAATGCATGTGTAAAAATTTATAACCCTGTCTCAATGGATAAAACCACAGGATATCGAATGCTCCTGAAATCTGACGTGCATTATCCCTTTAGTTATAAAACAAAACGGGTCTGCAATATTAAACCATATAATAAAGTTTTTTTCAGTTTGATTTAGTACACATTTCTTAAAAGGCAGTTATGTTTACATCGATTCGTAAAATCGACATTGAAAGGATATTGAGTAAAATGCACACGAGATTAAGTCTATATAAATACACGTTAAAACCCAGCAATGAAAAAAAAAAGTCTTTTATTGTTGTTCTACATTTTGAAGTCATAACGCGGTTTTATCTTTAATTCATTCGTTTATCATAATACATCAAGTTCTAAAAAATGAAGTAGATTTTATAATGCTGATCAATGACCTCTGACTAGAAATAGATAAAAGATCATAAAAAAAATCTATACATATTATATTGATTGTATATATTTACAACTTATGTTTCTGGGCTCACTACGTTTAATTTGCACACCGCAAGTTATAAAGATTAAAAAGATGAGTATGATAAAATTATTACCCTTAACCGCATCACAGTTTGAAATATTTTTAAAATTGTTAAAAAGAAATCAAACTTTTTAATATAACTAGTTTACACCACAACTTCTTTTGAATCAAGACCATTGCGGTTGGTAATTTTCCAATGTTTGTGTACCTATTTTGTGATGAGTAAAGATTAAAAAGATGAGTATGATAAAATTATTACCCTTAACCGCATCACAGTTTGAAATATTTTTAAAATTGTTAAAAAGAAATCAAACTTTTTAATATAACTAGTTTACACCACAACTTCTTTTGAATCAAGACCATTGCGGTTGGTGATTTTCCAATGTTTGTGTACCTATTTTGTGATTTTATTCCGCCTCTTGACAATTCTTTTCGATAGTTTTGCTATTACTCTCAATTACCATCTACCGTGTTAGGTTACTATCATAATATCAACAATGAAGGGAAATGGAGTAAATGCACTTGAGACAAAGTCTCTACAAATACATGATTATTGTAAGCAATGGAACAATGCTTTTATTGTTGATCACCATGAGGCCTTCAACAATGAGCTAACAATGAGCTTTAATCATACTTCATAGCAAGTGCAAAACGTTTGATAGGAACCAGTTGTTTGCTTGATAAGAGAATATGGTTAAATTTTCTAACAATATAACAATAAACCATGCAACTCTGCACCTTTAAACTAATGAATACTAGGGTATATTCAAGCGTCATTACAGAGCGTACATCATTGTGAAATGCTCTATTTAATGCGAGAATGAGGCGTTTTGGTATGGAATTTGGAATCTTGAAAGGGGACGTTTTTCAGGAGTTTTTTTCCTTATTTGGTAAGAGGGTATTTTGACATAAGGTGAGGCGTTTTTGCAGGGGCGTATTGGCTTGGGATTCAGGACTTTATTGAAAGGTACATTTTAACATTTGGTGAGGGCGTTTCGGTAGGAGCCGATATATTTTAAACTTAACTTGAATAAGGCTAAAGATGAGAATAGTAATAGTATACGCTTAGGAGATATAAATAAAAAATATTTAGGGAATTTCCACAATGCATTAACGTTATTCGTCGGTAAGTAAGTTTGATTAGGAAACACATTAAGTTTGAAAGATAAAAAGTTAACTTTTTGCTTTAGAACCAAATTTCAGTTACAGATACTATTCCAGTAGTTGATTGTGGTACAGTAAATAAGTAATCATAATAGAGACTATATTAGTATTGATTGCGAATATGCTCATAAAAGAACTTTTAAGCGTATTGTTTGGGGTAATAATTATCTACTAAAAACCCCAAAAATTCAGATTGCGACAGCTTTATAAGAAAAGCAAACGACGTAAATATTGCCCTTGTTCTGGTTTTGACCACGCTACAAATCGGTATCCTTACTAGGGAGGCAACATTTCGATAAAGTTTGGTATGATTAAAGTTATTGACTTAAATCAAGAAGACAACTTAGACTACGGAGGATATTTTTACGTTCATACACAGAAATTGCAGATCTAACTTTAAAAGTCACCGAAACAAATTCAATAATTTAGAGAAACATGTAAAAAATGAAATTTATGGTGAAGGTAAAATACAATCTTGACAATATTAAATATGTTAGCAGTAAAATGTATTTCCCTCATGGTGACTCCAAGAAGAAGAACAACAATAAAAGCGCTGTTCTGTTGCTTTGTTCTACCACGTTTTTGTAGAGACTTTGTCTCGTGTGCATTTACTCCATATCCTTGCACTGTTTATTTTTTATGGAATAAACGATCATTACATTTTGTATTTGAAAGATTTGTCTCTTCTTAGTGACCCTAACAATAATTTAAATCTTTCGTACAAAGTTGACCAAAAAAAAAGATTTTTTGAACAGTGTTTTTGTTCAATAACGAAAAAGGTAAATCATGATAAGGATGGGGTAGTAAAAAAATTACCGAACAGAGTAATTAAGAGTCGAAGTCCATGAGACATTGGCAAATCAGGTTGAAGCCACCGGAAAAAAATGTTGACCGCAATGGTCCTGACTTGGTACAGGTTTTTAAAAAAATGGTGGGTTAAACCAGTTTTATGGCATGCCAAACCTCACCTTCCGTTGCCGGTTTTCAATGAAAGAGGTAGAAAGTTTCAGTCTGATGCCTTCACAGAAACGACTTCTTACCAAGGGGATTTCTCATTCTTGTTTTCACGGAAATGTTGTTAACGATGTTAGAGACTGATAAAAAAAATCCAGAAAAACTGAGACGTAATTTTACATTCTTTACGTGATTGTGGATATCGACAGATTATTCTACACGAATCCGTTAAATTGGCTTTGGGATTCAACGACTTGCAGATTTTACACATATACTGACCTCTCACTGATACTGCCGATTTCTACTGAAATACATGATGACTATTTACCAACCCTTCGAGAATTTTTTAGTTTGAATTTTCTTCAGTAGTGCGACAGATATTAATTAGCAGAATAGGTTCCTTTAGCCAGCCGGTCGTGGCGACAAGCACTTCTGGAACCGAATCTAAATTGCGTTTTTGTCCCATTCTTTTTATTTTCAAGATAGTGGTTATACGTCTGCCTGTATTGGGTAATATTCATAGTTTAATTATACTAAAGGGACACGTAATAGATAGAGGGGTGGTTTGGATACCCATTAATCTGTTTGAAGCCTTCGGCTAGCTTTTGCTAGTTACTTCCTATTGGTATTAACGTTTGTCTCTTGTCTTTCACGGTGTGTTCAAGTGTTTTTCTAGTGCAAAGCCTTTGTTATTTGTGACTTGTAATTGCAATTTTCGGCTTTTGTAGATGTTTACGGTTCAACCTTCTTATAAATAGTAGATATATCATTTTCACCTGATTTTCTTTTGTCTCAAGGACTTCGGCTCTTGACAACTATGCTGGGTAATTTTGTTATTACCACCATTTAACATGCCAAAAAAGCAACAGGCCCAGATTTTATAGATCGTTTAATGTTAAGTTCCATAAAGCATGAATTTTCTAAACCTTTATTCTTTCTTTTAACAAATCATTACAAGAAAATAGTTTCCGAACAGACTGAAAAATGGATTATGTTACTTCGCTTAAAAGCTGGTGACAAATATTTGCCCTCTAATTATAGGCCTGTATATCTTCTTTTATGTGTGACCAAATTATTGGAAAAATAATTTTCAAGAAACAATGAACGGAAATGGAGTAAATGCATATGAGACAAATTCCCTACAAATACATGCATGGTAGAACCAAGCAAAAGAACAACACTTTTATCTCGTATGCTTTTTTGTTTTCTATAGGCCATAACTGGTAATTCTGGAAAAGTCTTTTTCAACTTTGGATCTTTCTCGATCAAAAATATCCAAAGTTGAAAAAGACTTTTCCAGAATTACCAGTTATGGCCTATAGAAAACAAAAAAGCATACGAGACATCCTAGTAAAATCAAAAATAAAGAATAAACCCTAATCACCAGGTGGTTACAATCCTTGCAAACGAAACAACTGTAAGTGATGTAAATCTGCAGTCATTGGCGATTCATTTAAAAGTAGTGTCACCCAAGAAACTTACAAATTTTTTTCACTTGTATCTTGCAAAACCAAAAACTGCGTCTATCTATTGACTTGTGGTTCATGCAGTTTACAATATGTTTGACAAACTACCACCTGTTGCAAAATCAGGTTACACAACCACCGTTCATTTCATAACAAAAAACGAAACTGTTCTGTCACTCGCCATCTCCAAACGACAGGACGTAAGTGATGTAAATCTGCAGTCATTGGCGATTCATTTAATTACCAGTTATGGCCTATAGAAAACAAAAAAGCATACGAGACATCCTAGTAAAATCAAAAATAAAGAATAAACCCTAATCACCAGGTGGTTACAATCCTTGCAAACGAAACGGAAATACTTTTGATAACATCAAAGTACAGATCATTGAAGAAAACGATCAATGGGATGACTCAACAAGGGATTTGCGGGAAAATTTTTGGGTCTACCAGCTTTGTACTTCAGAACCAAACGGTCTTAACGAACGTGACCAAATGAAATTCAGCAGTAACAAAAAATAAAGGAATATTTTTTCAGCGGAAACTATTATGATAACATCTTTTTATTATACATTTATTTATTCATTTTCTACTTTATATTACATCGTTAGCTTTTCTATGTCACAAAGAACGAAAATATCTTTGTGTCAATTTTCTTTGTTAGTGTAATCAAACCAAGAATTTTTTTTTATCGCACATGCAAACACGTGCGTAGAGAATTAATCAGCCTGACGAAGCGTGTGGAAAGGCGAACATTTGCTGTAAATTTAACATCAATTTTCGTTTTAGTGTTGTTATAATTATTTTACACAGACACTTATATTATTCCTATTTTTATTTAATTGTATTAGCCTTCCGTTGGCAGATCCGACACTCAAATTAAACAAGGTTGTTGATGTTGCTATTTTTAGACANGGTCTATGATAGGAACCCAACGGGGTTAAAATTAGAGACACGAATATCGAGATTGCCTTCCCACCGAGGGATTTGGCTGCTCTTCGAATGCACAGATATTACAGACAGATTACATTGCCCATGCCATCTCTGTGGGAGTCCAAAGGGATGTAAAATATAAAGAACTACAAATTTATTTTGACTCGTAATACGAGACTTAAGTATATTAATTAATCGAAATTTGAACATGGAAGTGGTGGTCCAGTGGTAGCGTACTAGACTTTTAAACCCGTAGAACCTGACAAAGGGGGTTCGAATCCCACTGAAATCAACAAAAATTTAATATTTAATATTAAAAGACTCAGACTCTGAATCGGAATTGATAAAAAAAGATGAAAAATTCATCACAGGTAGATGGTTCAAGCCAAAATGATTATTTTCATCGTATTTTTTTTTTCAATCAAGTACCCAAAATTGCAGCTTTTAAAAGGAGCTTTTATGTTCATGCTAGATTTAAGTTTTTGCATCCAAAATCGTTCTTTTTAACTTAAAACTTAAATCTAGCATGAACATAAAAGCTTAGAGAATCAAAGCTTAAATATCCTGCTCCTACATTTGAACCCATTTTGTTAATTTGTAAATTTAATTTTTTTTACATTTTGCTCTTTAGTCGTTAGTGTAGAAAGAATTTTGTGAGATTCTATGTACAGACACTAACAAAATTACTTTTTCCCTTCTCATGTTACATTTGTAGTTAACAGCGTCCATGATGTAGCTGTCGATACTTTTATTTTTTTGTAGTATAGTCTTTGTAAATAGGTTTTATTTCATTGTATTTTTACTTTTTTATTGTGTATTGATAAAGAGCCGGATAGGTCTCGAAATATCAACTTTTATATGTATGTACTGTTCACTTCAGTCTACTGTCTTGTTTTATACATATATATATATAGATCGGGATTTTGTTATATATATATACCCTGAGTTGTAGCCTTGTAGCCATTTTACATTGAACAATTTTTAAAGAGCTTTAAAGTACCTGTACAGGTTATTCCATTTTCAATGTAGCCTGTCCTGCATGTACATGTAAAAGAACCTGGTGTATTTAGACAAACTGCCGAGTTATGACAATTGTTGGAGTTTATGGCACATTCATCTATATCTGCAGCAAAACACAAAGTAGACTTTATTTTATATAAATGCAAATGTAGTATTCAATATCCCCTAAAAATTAAGTAATGACGATTCACATCAAATTTAATATTTGCAACGTTGGTGTCATAACGAAGTTCAAATAAGCCTGCAAACCGTTTGAATGCCTTTGATTCAGTACGAAAAGTACTTCAGATAATTTCTATACTTTGAACCTCTAACGAATACCGAAGGAAATAGGATGAAAGGGGGAAATTCCAAAATCAAAAATCCAAAATCACGGCAATTCATACTAGTATCCAACACGAATTGAAACAGCATGACAAACGCCACATAACTAAGTGTGATCCCCTACAAAAACTGAGGTATCATCAGGTGCTCCGGAAGGGTAAGCATGATCTGCTCCACGCGTAGCACCAGACACACTGCCAGAGAAAAGTCAGATTTTGTAACAGTCGGTGTTTGTTGTTCCGGTAATAAACTCTGGATCTACCCAAACATTTATATTCTCATTTTTGAAATAGAAACATTGAAACGGTCTGTAAAATCATGGTGACGACAGTAAAACATCTGTAGTGACAATTGCAACAGTGACTGAACATACCCTTTATGTATAAGTTTTTGAGACAGTAATTTCGCTCTGTTGACAAAATCGCTGTTCAAACGACAGGCACGGCAATAGCGAATGAGTCGTGAAATGAAGACGCAATAAACCGGAGATGTAGGAATATTACTGCCCAAAAACGGAAATTCACTATTGGAAAATCGAAATCATCATGTTTATCGTAAAGTTTTGTTTTCAGACGTCCAGAGTTGTCAATGTAGAGGTATAGGTCCAGGTATGATAGTAATGGTAGTGTATCAGTATTCTCTTAAATCTTAAATTCATTTGAATATATAAAGATAAAGGTTATCCTTAAATTGAGGATTGTTTAATGAAAGAACATCGTCTATATAACGAAAGCTGAAATTAAGGGACTTGGCTAGCTTATTGTCTTTTTTCTGAACTAGCCCTTGTGTGAACCTTGCTTCAGACGAATAAAGAAACAGGCGCACAATTAGTCCCCATTGGTATCCTTATTGTCTGTTGGAAAACTTGTCCTCCAAATTCTACAAATATGTTATCAATCAAGAATTCCGACATTGCGATGACATTCTCCTCTGTTTACATTTTGTATGAATCAGTGTGATGTTTAACAAAATAGGCACCATCTTTACCTATCAAATAACCAAGACGCGTAATATACTGCAACTTTGCAAGTTCTTCTCCATTTTTTTACATTTTATTTGTGATGTATCTTATGCTGCATCAACCACTGAATCGATCAGATAAACTGGTATGGGAAATACAAAATTGACGTTGCCGTTGCTTTATTCCAACACATTGTTTTAAAATTACTAAATACCGAAGTCACTGCATATGCGCATTTCGACAACTTATGTCTCTTCAGTGCAGATAAAATCTAAACGTTTGGAAGACCTGTCTCCATCTGATCGTAGGAACTGCACGATAAAAAAACAGCATAACAATTCTCAAAGGGCATTTGTGGATGCAAAACTCGGAGGTTTAATTAAATGATACTGTCGATGTCTATTGAAATACATGACGGCGTCTTACCAAACCGTTCGGGAAAATTTGAGTTTGAGTTTTCTTCCATAGTGCGACAATGTTTTACCAGCAGACTAGGTTCCTTTAGCTAGCCGGCAGTTTAGCGGCGAGCACTCTTTGACCCATCTTACTAAATTACGCTTTGTGATATATTTTTCTTTTTCAAAAGAGTTGTCGTAGAGTTAGAAGTCTACCTGTATTGGGTTTTGTTCGTATGCTTATTATACTATATGAAGGGGAGGTTTTAGTACCCATATACTGGTTTAGCCCTACCGCTGGCTTTTGATAGTGCCGGTACCAGGTCTGGCTTTCCCGAGTTCCTATCGTTATTTTTGTTTGTTTCATGTCTTCATTAGACACTCATTAGTGTTTTCTAGTGCAGTTCGCTTGTGAATTGTAGCATGGCATTGTAGTTTTCAGCCATTGTAAGTGTTTACTGTTATCCTTCGTTTAAATACCATTATGCACACAATCAAATATATTAAATCCATTTCAATGTATGCCTTTTTAGTAATCAATTTTTCAGGTTTCTAAGTAGAGAGAACATGAACTGGCCATCACAGTCATGGTGTACTTGATCTTGAGAGGATTTTTCATATACTAAACTATAATACACTAAGTCGTTTTCGTAATTTTAAAGTGTCGTTCTGATCGCCTGTTTATAGTACCCACATTTTACTATTGCATAATGTCAGATTTTCTGGCAACCGACCTGATGAGTGCCCTGTGTTTGTCGGGCAACGAATGACAGTGATTGTAAGAGCACTTTACCCGTTGGATTAATGCTTGTTGACGATAACGCATCCATGGCCAGTAAAGACATGGATGTTTTCTTGTAAGACAGTGAATTTCGCTCATACCGAAGATGATGGCCGTCTTGAACATAGTATGAAGTATGAACAAAACTTATTGTTGAAGGCCTCATGGTAACTTTAAGATGAAGAAAAAAATAAAAGCGTTGTCCCGGTGCTTTGTTTTACCATGTAGAGACTTTCTCTCATGTACATTTACTCCATATCCTTTCTTTGTTTATTTAATTGATACAAATACAGATTGTTTGACAAACCACCATCAATTAAAACTAGAGGTTGTCGGAACTACAGCTGTCCCCGCACTCCCTGTTTGACACAGAAAATACTTGTTTCACCCCCTGGACATAATTTCTCAATGTTTTTGAAATCAAACTATTGATAGTCGTTATTTTTACGAAAAGAATTTAAGGATATATGGTTTTTAGGCAGAATTCCCCAAAATAAGTGGTCTTTCAGGAAATCGACAAAGATTGGAGTCAAATATTTTTGAAATTAAATTGATAGAAATGTTTGTCCTAAACCAAACAAACTATTTAAGTATGGTTGCTAGAGAGAATTCAAAAACATAAGTGGTCTTTGAGACTTTAAGAAAATTATACCATAACTGGAATCAAATATTTTTGAAATCAAATTGATGAAAGTGTTTGTCCTAAATTAAAGAAGCTATTTAGGTATGATTACTAGGTAGAATTAAAAAAATAAGTGGTCATTGTGACTTTCAAGGAAATTTACCAAAATTGGAATCAAATATTTTTGAAATCCATTTAGTTAAAATATTTGTCGTAAACTAAACAAATTAGTTTAGAATGGTTGCTAGGTAGAATTCCAAAAAATAAGTGGTCTTTGAGACTTGCAGGAAATTTACCAAAATTGGAATAAAATATTTTTGAAATCCAATTGATGAAAGTGTTTGTCCTAAATTAAAGAACGTATTTAAGTATGGTGGCAAGGTAGAATTTCAAAAAATAAATGGTCTTTGAGACTTTAAAGAAATTTACCAAAATCGGAATCAAATGTTTTTGAAATCCATTTAGTTAAAATGTATGTCCTAAACTAAACAAATTATTTTAGTGTGGTTGCTAGGTAAAATTCTAAAAAATAAGTGGTCTTTGAGACTTGCAGGATATTTATAAAAAATGGAATCAAATATTTTTGAAATCCAATTGATGAAAGTGTTTGTCCTAAATTAAAGAAGCTATTTAAGTATGGTTGCGGGGTAGAATTCCGAAAAATAAGTTGTCTTTCAGACTTTCAGGAAATTACCAAAATCGGAATCAAATATTTTTGAAATCCATTTAGTACAAAGTTTGTTCTTAACTAACCAAATTATTTTAGTATGGTTGCTAGGTAAAATTCCAAAAAATAAGTGATCTTTGAGACTTTCAGGAAATTTACCAAACTTGGAATCGCATTATAGAATTCTTACTATTCCAAATCTCATTTGTTATCAAACAATTGCTAAAATACATAATTATATGCTCAAATTTCAAAAAATTATGATTCCTTGACATATTCAGGAAAGTTACCAAAGTTGGAACCGGAATCATCATTCCGAAAGCTTATTGCAAATCTACAGAGTATATGCAACGATTCTGCATAAAGATTTGATCTCTAGGTCCAAAAATGTAGGAGGAGTTTGTGTCACATGCCACATGTAAAAAAATTGACATCTTGTGACCTCTTGTTTGCACCAAGAGCAATATCAAAAATCCGAAAGCTAATTGCGCATCTACAGACTGTATGCAACAATTCCACAACAAAATTAAATCCCTAAATCAAAAAAATTAGGAGGAGTTTGAGTCAAAAGAAAAGTGTGACTGACGGACAGACAGACGGTCGGTATGATAATATCCCCGAACTTTCTTCTGGGATACATGTAAATATAGATAGAAGACATTGTATTATTGCAAACTTGTTCTCTGTGATGTTTCCGTGATAAATAGATATTGATTATAATGGAAAAAAGCCGTCACCACGACATCATAGATAGATATGAAATGTCAGTGTCACAAATAAAAAGTGACATTTTCAGCTAGATTTGCGTTTTCCCGGATTTGACATTACCGGTTTTGACTTTACTCTGGATTGACCCACTGACAGTGTGACGGGTGCTATGCACATACTTACCCTTCCGGAGCACCTGATGTCACTATTGTTTATTGATAGTTCATACTGTTAGTGCTTTAGTTTTTTGTGTTGTATATATAATGTTCGTGTGTTTTGTTGGCATGTGGTGTCTTTGTTCTTCCGTCTTCTGGTGTTCTTGCTTTTGCCTTGTCTCTGGACTTTAATTTGTGTAATTTTGTGCTTTGTTCCTTCGGTATTCTACTGCCGTTGTTTCATTTGGTATAATGTTGATATAATGATTACCAATCTTGATATAGAAATGACTTTGTTTGAGAATGTCAGATTATTTATGCAATAACAGATTTTCGATGAGAAACAGTTAAGGGAGTATGAGATCCAGTTTTCAGGAACATTCGATATCCTCGGGTTTTATCCATTTAAACAGGGTAAAAATATTTTTGTACATGGACCATATTTTCGTGGTCATAGGTTACAATAAAGTGCATAAAATAGAGAGTGTACAAAATTTTATCAATTTCATTTGTTCTCTATCAGTTTTTAAACAATTTTGACTTTATGGTCTTCCAAACGTTTCGATTTTATCTGCACTGAAGAGACATGAGTTGTCGAAATGCGCATATGCAGAATCAAAATTTACAGTAACTTCGGTATTTAGTTATTTCCAATTACATATATTTTAAGGTATATAAATAAAAGCAAAATCTAGAGAGAACAATATTGAGCCCAAATTTGACGTCTTAAATATCAAAAATCTTACATGGATTTTCAAAATTTTTTAGTTACGCTGTTTTATAAGCATAGCTTTTCGAAACAAAAGTCAAGCATATTTCATTCTAATTACATATTTTCTGACACTCCTAATCCCTTAAGTCAACAGTCCTATGTTAGATCCTTAATATTTCAAAAACAATATTACCTGTACACAATGTTCCATTGCCGGAATAACCCGTTTTACATGCACATGTAAATGAACCGGGTGTGTTTATACATGTCGTTAACCCTTGGCAGTTGTTTGTGTTTAATCGGCATTCATCGATATCTTCGAAGACAGGAAAGAAAAAAAAATATAAAGAAATTTAAAAATTAACATTTTTGCATTATAGCAGTCACAGCGCTTGTTGTTTTCAATAGGTAGCATATATTTTTTTAATTTATATATCTAAATCCCAACTTGTTTACATCAGTTAAAAGTTGTTTTTTTAATTTCAATATTGTATTAAAATAAACAAAAAAGGCCATGAAAAGGAATTAATTTAGCATGAAATGGAGGATATCGGGAAAGAATTTAAGGATTATACATCTATGCGTGTATGACTGTTAACTAAGTACTGTGTAGAAACTTTGCTACTAATTCAATTTACGTTTGGACTAGTAACTTCCAAGTCATTTTATACTATTTAACATATTAAAACCAAACCAAAAAGTATCAGTAATTATCCTATGTAGTTGCTCTGACATCAAATCAATGATCCGTCTGAACTGCAAAATGAAGTTGTACGACGTTTAACTTATACGCATTTGCATTTACTTAAAAAAATTCAAGTTTACTTGAATTTGATTATCCTATTCTAAAACCCAACTGCTTTTGTATTGCGCAATGGTAATGTCCATGACAGATTTGTAGGGTTAAAACGTTGACAGCCACAAATTGGTCCTCGAGGGTATTCACCAGCCATGTAATTAGACTTGCCTGACATGAAAACTTTACCTTACGTTTTATTATCAAAATTACTATCCCCTGAAAGCTACTGAGGCTTTATTTTGTGACTTCCGTGTATTGTGCTCAGTGCATGTCCTTAGTAATGGATTTGGCCTTTTATTTTGATTTTCCAAATGAGCTCAAAATTAAGGATACTACAGACACTTCCACATGCCTTGATCTTCATCTTGAAATTGACAACAGAAAAAGACTTCAAACTAAGCTGTACGACAAACGCAATGACTTCAATTTCAATTAGTCAACTTCCTTTTTCTTTGTAGCAACATCCCAACAGCTCCGGTACACGGAGTTTACATCTCCTAGCTAATTCGCTATTTAGTTAAGGTCATGTGGTCGATACAGTGAATTCCTTGATAGAGCCCGGTTGCTCACAAATAGGCTACTTAAACAAGGATATGTTACCCAAAACTTGACGTCATCCCTTCACAAGTTTTACGGTCGACATCACCATCTTGTGGACCGCTATGGGACATCTGTTTCCCAGATGACAAAAGATCTTTCACTTTAAAAGTCCTCCCCCGGACTGACTTTACTATCGGATTTGACATGTTGAAAACGGCAGGTGTCTTATAAGAAGCAGGAGAAGCTTCCTCTACCGGTGCACCTGATCTCGCCAATGGTTTTTATTGGGTCCGTGTTGTTCATCTTTGTGTGTGTGTGTCTTCATTTTTTCGTACTCATGTTATGTCTCTGTTTCATTGTTGTTTCCGATGTTTCCATTGTTGTTGGATTATTCGTTTTTGATTGACAGTCCAGTTTTCATTTACTTTCTTTTTGTTCAGAATTTCATATGACTAGTAATGGAATATGGCTTTCCACATTATTTGTTTCTATTCCTTCTATTGAGAGTTATTCCTTGAAACACGCGTACAACATAACACCATTTACTGTTTATTATTCAACTTAGGTTTTTTGTATTTGAAACTATTGGATCGATGCCACTGCTATTAGACCAGAGGTACCCAGGTATTCACCTGCCCATTAATCTGGCAATGTTATCATTGCGACTGACCTGGCCTAGTTAGCTTGACCTGAAGGGCTGCGGCAAACAGCCGTTAATCAAATGTTTGTTTTGACTGAATGTTTATGTCCTGCTTTTTTAGCCATTTAAGTTTATGCTTTCAAATCAATGGGTTTAACATTTATCACAGGAACAAATAAATATATAATGACTGTTTGTCGAATAGACGTTCTACGTAGAGGCGTTAAGACCTGACCAAAAAGTCTTCCTTACACTGCGAAGACATTTGGTTATTTTGCCAAAATACTGATTAAAGTAGAATCCAGACAAAATCCCCCACAACCTAACTGTCTGATAGATATGCTTTTATTTGACTTAGCAAATATTCATATCGCACGTTCCAGCAAAGGGAATAAATTCCTTCCATCCATAGCCTCTGTCTTTATGCCACTGTTGTCACCCTGCCTGCAGTAAAAAACCTTAAAACGTTGACACGGTATCGCTTAAAATACGGAATAGCACGACTAGTAGCGTCTTACCTCATTGTGTTCCGAATTGTCAAGACACTAGCCCAACTAGTCGTAAGATGTAGATAAACCATGCGAGTATAAATTAATTTAAACCGTTGCATTACAAAGTTGGATTACTTAGCTTTCTCCAAATAGTGTTTGAGTATGGATTGAAAGGGGTGTGATGCAAGAATCCCGATTTCCAAGAATTTTTTTTATTCCCGATGAGTCTCAAGAATGACAATGCAAATCTTGGATCTGAAACTCCAGTGGCGTATTTAGGGGCCCTTAGGTTGGAAAATATTTAAAATTCCTATTGGATTTTCGTCTCCCTCTTTGAGAAATTATGGGTCCCCCCCTTTAGCAGAAAGTATGGATCCGTCACTGAATTCGCAATTCGAGATCTGTTAACACTATGAAGTAACAAAACGTAGCGAGTCAATAGCTTTTTTCTTTATGAATTTCGCCCTTTTTAATTAGGCAAAAGGGTTACAATGTTACGAAACTTTGAATATACACAACACACACACGTATAGACGCGTTTCCAATTGGTGGATTTTCTAGAAAAATTTTGACGTCACAATATAGATTTTTGGACGTCACAATGTTACGTGACGCAATTTACTACGATTGACCCAGATCAAAACACAAACAGGAGCATATAGACACAAATGCACTTTCACATATATATTAAAAATGCAATTCATATTAGAAGATTGTCTGAAACATGAACACAATCAGGTGGTTTACTATTAATTACATTTGACTTAATTTTGCCTAAATAAGTGGCAGAGTTTCTGCTAATTGCACGGCCAATTGTCCCTGACAAAATAAGAAGGAACAATAAATATTTTTAGAAGTAAAACTATTATTTATTAAAAATCTTTTTATACAATTTGAAAACATAGGTAATCAACAAAGTTCCCCTTATTATGGCTTATAGTTACAAAAATAAAACTTTGCCTCCTTAATGCTGATTAAAACCAGATTAATGCATCTCCAAGTTTACATCAGCATATAACATATATAATAGTATTTGAAAACTGAACTATGATGTTATATTGAATGACAAGTCAATCAAGCAGAAAATGTAGTTTAAATGAAACAACTTTGCCTGGATATTGATGTGCCATATGAAGTGCATGCATATACATTCATTTGTACAAGGTTAGATGTACCTTGACTAAGATATGAACTCTTCGGAGAACTTGAGCGGAAAAATTGGTCAAAAGGATTCAATTTGTCCTGGATGCTTACATGCCATCAAAGATGCGTGCATATGCAAGGTAAAAAGGCAATACAAATTACAGTGACTAAGATCTCAAGCAGGAAAATAGGTCAAATGAATCCCTCTTTGGCCGGGCTGCTAATGTACCATCCCAGATGCATGCATCTGCAAAAGTAGATGATCCTACCATGTAAAGCGACTGAAATCTGAATGTAAATCAATCAAGCGAAAAAGGAAGATCAAATTGACCCAGTTTAGACTGAATGCGGATGAATCATCCAAGGTGCATGCATATGCAAGGTGAGATGATCCTATCATGTACAGTAACCGAAATATGAACTCAGACGTGTACTTGAATGTAAGGTAATCATGTGGAAAATAGGCAAAAAAGACCCAATATGGAGTCGGACTAAAACTTAAATGTAATTATCAATAAAGGGATATGGAGTAAATGCAAATGAGACAAAGTCTCTTCAAATACATGGTAAATAAGCAATGGAACAACGCTTTTATTGTTGTTCTTCATCTTGAAGTCGCCATGAGGCCTTCAACAATGAGCTTTGTAAGTCAATAAATAGCCTAATTTTACCTGGATGCTGACATACCACCAAAGATGCAGGCACATGAAAGGTTACATGATCATATCATGTACAGTAACTGAGATAAGAACTCGGACAAAAACTTGAATGTAAGTCATGCAGAAAATGTAGGTCAAAGTGACCTAATTTTGCCTGGATGCCGATTTACCGCTAAAAATGCATGCACATGTGAGGTTAGATGTGAGTTCATATCTCAGTTACTATGCATAGTAAATGAGATATGAACTCAGATCTAAAATACCTAAAATTAAATGCAAGGCAATCAAGCGTTAAATACAGGTCAAAGAGACAACCCAAGACTCAAGTTTGATCACCAATTGTCAGTACCTGACTTTGAAAGACTTTAACTTTTCTATTAGTAAAGGTACAATGACAAATGAGGTATCAAATGAAAGGAAAATAATTGAACTGACTTTTAATACTCATTTCAATATTATTAATTTTAAGCACCAATGTTTGAATTTTCATATTTGGCACAAAATTGGGATTTTTGTTTTATATTTTAATAAAGGGCTACGCCAAGCGCAGCATGATACGACCGCAGCATGTCAAACACTGAAATTTGAACAAGTGCAATTCAAAATGAATGAGGACACAGTAAAGAGCTTGATACAGTAATTAAATTGACACAATGAAGAGCTTGACCAAGTAATTAGCTGCACAGAAACTAAGGAAAATAAAAATTAGCCCTTATATAGTAACTTCGGTATTTAGTTATATATTGGAAATGGTAAGAGGTATGTCGAATTGGTCAACATACTTCATTAACTATATGATAAGAGGAATCCGAAGAAAGGAACCCAATTGAAATCCAAAACAAAAAAAAAATAGATTTTACATATTCTGAAATTGCATTTTCAGCACTTTTGATCCCTTGTAGCTTGGAAACGGTAAAAGCTATGCCAAATCCTTTGACATACTACTGAAAGCTTATATCAAGAGAAATCCAAAGAAAAGAATCTCATCGAAATCTGATGAAAAATGAAAATTTTAGGTAATCTGCAAATTTGCAATTTTATCCCCATTCAGCCCTTTATAGCTAGGAAAAGAAACATGTTGTCAAAAATCTGATGATGCAGCTCTATATTTATTTTCAAGAGGAATCCATTGCAAAAAATTGCATCAAAATCGCACTAAAAATAAATAAAATGAATTTTTTTTAAATCGCCCCTTTTGGGCCCATTTATCTCGGGAAAGGTACATGCCACATAAGTCCGTTGGCAAACTTCTGATAGGAAATTTAATTAGGAACACACTGAAAGAGATCCCATCAAAATCCAATAAATAATAAATATTCTACAGCCCAATATGTGAAAACACCCAATTTTGCCCTTTTAGCCCCTTTTTAAAAAACGGGAGGGGCCAAAATAACCAAACCCCACCCCAGCCTTTTTTTTGTGCCAAGAAACACTGTGTTGAAATTTCATAAGGATTGGTCAACTGGAACTTAAGTTATTGACAAAAAACAAAAGTGTCTCCAGACGACGACGCCGGACGACAACGACGACGACGACGACAGCGCCATATTATTCTACGACCTCAATTTTTTTTGCGGTCGTATAAAAGCCAAAATAACGTATACAGCTTTACAGGTAGCTGAATTCTGTTTACTTTATCTGAAAGAACCATCAAAATGCAACAAAACCGCGTCTCAGATTTTTGATAAAGGATCAGGTTTGAAAATAAATGAAATTTAAATTTTTACTCTGAGAAATTTTTATTTCTCAAATTTTAAAATCAAATTAATTTTTTACTAGGCCTTGTACCAAAAAATCTGAGACATAGTTTTGCAGAAATAAAGATTTTTTTCAGATTATGTTAACAGAATTCAGCTGTCTGTTAAGTTTGTGAAAGTTATTTGTAACTTTAAAATATAACCCTTAGAACCACATATGTTGCCTAATATGGAAATTTAGCATTGGTACTTTAAAAGAATAGTATTAGCATTAACAGACAATTTAATCATTTTATTTTTTATTTATTTCTCATTTGTTATTGTATCTTTACTGATAACAAAAATATGGGCATTCAAGGCCAGGGACTAACATTTTACTTCATAAGACTGTTGTGCTTTCTTAAGTTGGCTAAAGGTGAAGTTTTGAAGTTTCATAAAACGTACATTGCAAACATACATAATTCTTTACGTTTTGGTTACTTTTGCTGGAAATCCCTGATTGTCGGTTCTAGAGTTGCTCCCCTCTGCATAAGAGTGTAAAACGCGAAGCCAAATTCGGGAAGTCCGTTTTAATTGGCAAATGGACTTTGGGAGAGCAAAAAGAGTCTTTGTTAGTTTAATGTATGTGTTAGATAACAAAATACCGAAGTTGCCGTGAATTAAGTTTCTTTATATGCACATTTCGACAACTTAGGTCTCTAGAGTGCAGATAAAATCAAAAGATTTGGAAATCCATAAACCGAAATATGTACAAGACTGATACAGATAACCAATAGGATCTAAAACGGAAAGCCAAAATCAGTTAAGGACAGAGCTATGCGAGAGGGAGATACTCATTAGGCTTTAACAAAATTCATCATCCCAATGGTAATAAATAACAAAATGAATTTAGTTTCTGCATATTCGAATTTCGACAACTTGGGTCTCTTCAGTGCAGATCAATCGGTATACATCAGTTAATTGCACTACAATACCTGTGTGTCTCAGACAACACAAAAATGACATAAAACATTGCTTTCATTTGTAGTTAATTACATATTTACCTGTACATTCAAATCCATTTCCATGAAATCCATCTACACATGAACAAGTGTAAGAGATCTTTGTGTTTACACATTGTGCATTCCAATTACACCTGTCAGTTTTTAGTGTACACTCATCAACGTCTGGAACAAGAACAGTAATTTTAAACTTTTAATAATACTCATCAATAAACATTTCCACTAGCTTTAAAGTAAAGCATACACGTTGTAAAACTGTAAAGCTTCATTAATTGATAAGCCAAACAAACACCTAGATTGTAGAGGAACATGAAATGAACTCACTGCCATGTATTTGTAGACTTTGACTCATGTGGAATTACGCCATATACCTTTATTGCTCACAAAAAGAAAGAAACAAATAAAAAAAATAAAAAAACGCTATCAGTTTTAGTTGCTTATTGTTGTGAAATATACTTTCTGTAATGATATCCGAAATTGAAACTGGTTCTGACCGTTAGATAAATTTTCATATTATATATAATTTGAATAAAGCCTCGTGTTATTTCCTGCCAAATGTATTCGGAATACTGTTTTTGGTGTTTATCATATATCATTAGAGAAAAAGATTACACCACTTTATCCCGATTATTACCATACTATATGCATTCTCGATAGTTAAATTTGAAAATTATAAATGCTCGGCAAGCCTCGCAATCAAATTTTAGAATTTAACTATCTCTTGTGGATAAATCATAGTAATGAACGGGATCTTGTGGTGTTATCTATATTAATTGATTGCTTGATATGATATGGGTTTTAACGTCACTTCCAGCATTGTTTCAGCTATCTCATGACGGTAAGTGGCGGAGGAAGCCGCAATGCCCATAGAAAACCATCGACTTTGGGCAGGTAAGAGTCTCTAACTTATAGAGTGCATTGATTATTTCCTTCATGAAAAGGATTCTTGAAGGGCATTTTTTGCAGAAGTAAATGGGACCCAATGTTTAGAATGCTGCAGAATAATTGTTTTGCAAGTCAAAGTCTTGGCACTTGAAATAGTTGGACACTTGTCAGCGGTCTTTTGAAAATTTGAAAACAGGTTTCAAAACCCTAATACTGGTTGCCATGGAGACAGCAGGGGACCTTAAAATCGTGAAAAACTCATAGTTTTGGGATTTTTTCCAATCAAAACACACTTTACAAATTTTTTCAAATAGACTGTAACTTGCACATGCCTAAGCAAGGTTTTAATTCAAAATATATGTGTTGATGAATAGTACGCACTATTTAGTGTTGTACATAACCCCCAGATTTGGTCTGGCGATGAGGGGAGCTGACGCCCCATTGAACCCCCAGACATACGGGGCACACCCCCCTCTGGGACCCCCCTGACATATCTTTTTAGCCCCCAATCGCGCGGGAAGAACACTCAATTTTTTGCCGAAGTTAAATTCTGTTCAAAAAGCCCATATCCTTATCCTTGGTTCCTATATAACGCCCTTCGAGAGCCCTTAAAGGGGGACCTTGAGACGTCAAAAGGCGTCGTTAAGAAGGAAAGGGTTAAGGGACTTGAGTTGAACTGTCAAGTTTTATACATAAGGCTAACACATTTTTTTCAAATTTGCACAAAACCAATTTTAATTTAATTGTCCTTTGATCATGAAAAATTTTGACAAACCTCGGGGATGGTAATTTTCAAAACTAAACAGGTATACAAGTTGAGAAAACTTGGATAAGGCTTAATACTATTCACAGCAAAAAGATAATTCGGTTTGGGATGGGTACATTTTGAAGTTTTGAAAGAAATGATTAGTCAATCGTTTTTTACGCTATCAATTGTCTGGTACGTTCATTTGACCGGCGACCTTTTGTCTCGATTGGTAGACAATGTCTGATCAATATTGATTACTCACACGAATACTTTCAAACTTAAAAAATCCAATGATGCAGTTTGTCCTTAACGACAACTACACAGAACAATTCGGATTCTCAAACACGTACAGAATATTCGTAAAAGCAGAACTGTCATCTACCTTTAGTGAAATTGATTATCTTGGATGTTTTTTCTATGCAGCAACCATTTCTAAATTTTTCAGCCAACAAAATAAGTTACCGTTTTTTATATTCGTATCTGCTCTTCTATTTGAAGGAGCTTGACAACTAGTAGTATTCTCCAGATCATATGATTATGATTTTTTTAAATACATGTAAGTTAAAAAATATAGACTATTTTCTATAATTTCCAAAGAAGATGTATAAGTGTGTCACTCGCTGTAATGGTGACCATAGGAAAACTTCTGTTGATAAAAATATTTTTCAAGGAACAGCCTTTCACGTATCTGTATGCAACATTTGATCAATATACTCTGCATCACATTACCTACTGGGCCTAATTATTGGTTCTGGATAAATGTTTTAAGGAACATACATGCACTCAAATCCCTAAGTTACAGGAACCCAATATTGGCACTTCTGGGCCTACTAAGCTATAGCCGAAACATTAACATATCGTATATCGCAGCTTAACTGAGTCTCATTGTCTATATATATATATAGTTTCAATATGGACATTCTAAGATCTTTACCATTATTTGACAGATCGGCTTAAATGCATAGAGGACAAATTACACAGTGGATACCCTGCATTTGAGGAGGGTCAAGGCTTGAATACTAAAGCTGACAAGAGAAAAGGGGCTTAACGAATAGTTGAATAAAAAGGTTAAAAACACGGAAACTCAAGATAAAACATAAATGAAGTCAATTTGACACAGACAACACAAATAAACAAAAACTAACTAAATAAATAAATAAACAAGAGCATCACAAAGCACTAGCAGTGTGAAACCCAGAGACAGAGGTGTCACAAGGTCCTCCCGAAGGACACGGATGATCTGATCCATCTATAGTATCTGTTATTCTACCAAATAAAAAGTCTGGTTTTGTTATCAATAGCACTTAAAGAACGAGACGAATTTTGTTAGCCGTGTTGCCGTTTCAGAAGTATGAGTTTGTGCAGTTTAAATATTTTATCAGTACAAACACAATTATTTCCTCATTTTGTTAATTAAGGAGGTTCGCTCCTCATATTTTTGGATTTCTGTCAGAAATTCGATATTCTCTAGTTTTATCCATTTAACAGTATTATAATTTTTGCCCAAGGACCACCTTCATTCATGGTCACAATCATTCATGGTCAAACGTTGCTAATGTTAATCCTATGAAATATCCGAGGAAATATCCGAGGAGTTCAGTTTCCTGTCAATTTCAATCACTTATATCTCGTAAACGTGATCATCAACCTATCATTTTTTTTCGCTTTAATCACTCCTTTTTTAATTTTCTAACAAAAAAAAATCACATTTATTTGAAATCCTATTTATTTTCAAACGGAGTAGCGAACTCCTTAACACAATCAATTAATAAATCCGGGTCGAGAAAACCTATAACGTTTCAAAAGTATGCACCACTCGAATATTTATAGGTAGCACGGTAATAATTACTTTGCGGGAACCAGTTCAAAATTTTGTGTACCGTACATTCAGATTCACAGTGAAGACCAAAGGTTAACTATGATTGGTTTATATTGTTAAAATTTATGCCATATAATATCTCCAGACTGGTGAGTGAATAAGGTTTCTAAAATAACAAAAGAAATTTTAATTCAGTTAAGAATGAATTTTTTAGAATTTTTTCAAATATTTTCCTGATTTTCAATGAATGGCGGTAAAATTTGAAATGTTAACAAAGTGGGTCTGTTTGACTCAGTATAGCTTGAAAGGGAATTGGTCATCAATATATTTCACACTTATTCTTGGAATGACATGATAAAGTTCTTCAACAATTGATATGACTTCACTTTGGGTTCTTGTTTTAAATCAGTCAATTTTCTGAAAATGTTACTATTGTCGCCTATGGAAAAATAATTAGTACCATGCTACCTATAGGCTGAAATGTGATATTGTAAAGTTTTCATTTGGTAACATTTAATCTCACTTTGTAGTACTCAGTGTTATGGATTTCACTTATTTATAGAAGAATAATATGTCCAAAGGCTTAAAAAGGCTTAGAAAAAAGGAAATATTGCTAACTCAGCAATTTTAGACCTTTATTGGTATGATCATATAGTTTGGGCTACTATATATAATGGAATCAGTCAATGGGCATTATTTTGGTTGAAATGTCTCTCATAGTTTTTGTTCTTGCTTTTTGCAATGATTCGCTGTAATATCTGTACTAAGAATTTTGTCGCAACATATCATAAAGGGAGAAAATTGTTCGCAAATTATGAAAAGTGAGTGAAGTTCAAATTTTGACAAAATTTTCCATTCGTGATGCAGAGTATGGGTATATTATGGCTAAAAATGTTGATTACAATACACTTTTCAAATTTCAATGAACAAACTAGATTTAAATACTAAATTAAATCTTCAATAATGAAATGTGAAGCCCAAAATGGGTAAATTATGGGCATAAATTTTGACCGCCATTAGATTAAAATGCATCTTTTGCTGAGTAGTTGTAGTGAAAATGTAAACTAGTGCCAGCCATAAGTAGAGGTAAGACTTAATTGTCATGAAATGAAAACATAGAGTTTCGTGAACCAGGTTTAGAACTCCTCTCATGAGCTTTTATAAATCCATGTGGACTGTTTTAGTAATTGCACTGCTGACTATGCTACAGAAGTCCTCTTATAGTACATTTTGCAAGGGAAAAACTTGAAACAAATCTGATTAGAGGCATATCTAATGTTTAATTTAATCATTTTGAGATTCTGTCAGGCATATTTAAGAATCTTGGCCAATTTAAGTCCTGCTGTAAGCTATGGGGTGGTCATTTATTTGAAAATACAGAAATTCAATATAAGATGATATAGAAGACAGTAGTGAAGAATTTAATATACCAGAGATAATATAAGTTATATTTCTTGAAAAAGCTGTTACTAGTACTATGTTTGAATGCAGTGATTTCACCAAGAAATTCCCCTTCATTTTGAGGTCTGTTTGAAATGGGAGTTTCCAACCAGCCAACATTGCCTATGGGGGTTGGCATTTGAAATCCAATATGGGGTCAAGGTCAAATGGTGCATTCAAATAAACTTTATTGAATTAAACTCAGAAATGAGTAATCTTGCTCCAGGAAGAGTTTCCACTAGTTATGTACTCAATGTGTATTCCTATAGGTAGCACGGTACTAATTACTTTGCGGGAACCAGTTCAAAATTTTGTGTACCGTACATTCAGATTCACAGTGAAGACCAAAGGTTAACTATGATTGGTTTATATTGTTAAAATTTATGCCATATAATATCTCCAGACTGGTGAGTGAATAAGGTTTCTAAAATAACAAAAGAAATTTTAATTCAGTTAAGAATGAATTTTTTAGAATTTTTTCAAATATTTTCCTGATTTTCAATGAATGGCGGGAAAATTTGAAATGTTAACACAGTGGGTCTGTTTGACTCAGTATAGCTTGAAAGGGAATTGGTCATCAATATATTTCACACTTATTCTTGGAATGACATGATAAAGTTCTTCAACAATTGATATGACTTCACTTTGGGTTCTTGTTTTTAATCAGTCAATTTTCTGAAACTGTTGCTATTGTCGCCTATGGAAAAATAATTAGTACCGTGCTACCTATAGGCAGCACGGTACAGTTTCTAAACATAGAACTGGTTTTTCCCGTTTGTGTACCCAAGATTGTATAGAGGAGTGAATACTGAAAGCTGAGTTATGATTGGTTATTAAGTATAATATTCATGTTGTATTTTTGTTTTCAAATAGACATATTATCTATGGTTAAGAAAACATAAAAGAAATTTTCAAGTGCCCTTTCATAATGAAAATTAATATTTTTTTAGAATTATTGGTAATATGCCCTTCAATTCAACTTAGAACGCAACTAAACTGACGGGCAGTGCGTACTTTGATTAGAGGCTCTTTAGGGAATTGGTCATGACTATATTTCACTTGTATTTTTGTAAAGTTAAATGAATGCTCTACAAGAGAGCATACTACAATATCCTGGGTGAAAGTAAAGAATGGGTGAAAATCTTGAAAATGTTACTATTGTCGCCTATTGAAAAAGAAACTGTACCGTGCTACCTACAATCATTTCCCTTTACATTCAGTTTCAATTTTATTTCATAAATGCTTTATTTTCGGAATTATCTTACAGGCATAACTAAATACTTATTTTAGGTTCACAATCATATCTTTATATATTTTTGATGTTTAAATTATTTAATTGAAGATATTAATTTTGGTTTAAACCGTACGCTAAGTAAATGTATTTTTGTCATTGGAACAGTACATTACAACATTTAAATTGCAACCCGGACCCTCTATAACACGGAGAATGTAAACGAATGTAGTTAGCAATTGATGAATTACAAATTATATTTGGTATACAGAAAAGTTTATCTGCAATAAATTGTTTACATGTCAAACAACTGCAGTAGAATACCGAAGGAACAAAGGAATAGAATTTACAAAAATTGAAGTCCAAAGACGCCATGTTGGCCAACACGAGGACACAGAAAACAATGACGTTATATAGATACAAAGCACAGAAATAGAAAACAAACATTCAAAAACAAGGCACTCACAATGTGACCTCAAGTGAAACTGAGAGTGACATCAGGTGCTCCGGAAGGTTAAGCATGTCCTGTTCTGTTAAAAGAACCCGTCATACTGTAAGTGAGTTGTTCTAGGAAAATGTAAATTTTACATGTAAGACTTCCAAACCAAACGATTTGCGTGGGGGAAATTTTCGCGGATTTTTCTTAATAGCGAATATAGCGAAAATTACCCCACGCGAAAATTTCCAGGTTTACAGCTCAGTAAAAGTATTGCAGTTGGAGTTAACATATGCGTTATGGTCTCGTGTTCATTTACACCATATCCTTTCGTAAAATATTACAGTATTTTAGGTCATATTGGCATACTTTAGGTCATATTGGCATACTTTAGGTCATATTGGCATACCTTGTCATTGATATGGAATAGGCAGTTTTAAACATGGTCCAATACACTTAAGTTAATTAATAATATGTTATGTTATCAGTTTTTACACATATTTCGGTTAACGAATTTCCAAATGTTTTATTTTATCTGCACTGAAGAGACATAAGTTGTCGAAATGCGCATATGCAGAAACTAAATTTACAGTAACTTCGAATTTTGTTGTTAGTTACCACTGGGCCGATGCCTCTGCTGGAGGACTGTAAGTCTCCGAGGGTTTTCCATCATACGGAGTGTATATATCTAAACTGGTACGATTCGCACGCGTCTGTTCTACTCTTGACGACTTTAATGAACGTAGCCTTACTATCAAATCCAAACTTTTACATCAGGGCAACAGATTTCATAAATTGAACATTTAAAAAATCTTAAGGAAGATATGATCATTTGTTATCTAAATTTAATGCGACTCGCAAACAGCTTATTATAAAGGGCATTTCACACCCTCGTTTTTATGGAAATGCTGTTATAAAATGTCAAGAACTGATAAAAAAAACGAGAATAACTGGGACGTAACTTTCATTCTTTACGTAATAGGGGATATTGACCGGATATCTTCATGATTCCGTTAGGTTGGCTTTGGGATCCAATGATCTGAGGATTTTACAGTTATACTGGCATCTCACTGATACTGGCGATGTCTACTTAAATGCATGATGATTCTTTACCAAACCCTTTGGGGTGTTTTGAATTTGTGCGTTATGATTGTGGACTTCGAGTTAGTGGTCTACGTGTATTGGGTTTTATTTGTATGTTTATTATACTATAGGGAAACGGAATAGAGAAAAAGGAAGGTTTGGGTACCCATAAACCGGTTTAAACCTACTGCTAGCTGTTACTAGTGCCGATGCCACGTCCGGCTATCCCGAGTTCCTATCGAAATCTATGTTTGTCTTTTGTCATTTCATTGTTTTTCTCGTGCAGTTCCGTGACGGATTGAGGCATGTGATTGTAATGTTCAGCCATTGTAAGTGTTTCCTGTTTTCTTTTCTTCATTAATTCACCAACCAAAAGCAAGTACTTCGTTGCTGCCCTGAAAACCTATTTTATTTGAAAACTTGCAATATCTAAATTCAAGAAAATTTTGTTGCAAGCTAAGGAGTATCTCTCTCTTGCATAGCTCTGTCCTTAGCTGATTTTGGCTTTCCTTTTGAGATCATATTGGTAAATTGTTTTCTATCAGCTTTTACACATATTTCGGTTTATGAATTTCCAAATGTTTTTATTTTATTTCCACTGAAGAGACATAAGTTGTCAAAATGCGCATATGCAGAAACTTAATTTACAGTAACTTTGGTATTTTGTTATACATGGAGTATAAACACTTCCAGTATAAACTACACTTGCCAACGGATCCTCTAATATGGGACTTCGAGATAGGAACTCTCGTGTAATTGAAGGCGGAAACGATAGTCTTAGATACCAGTAAGAAGGAATACTGGATCTCTAAACCTAGTGAAATAAATATATACCACATAAAAGACAAACAATTTATGAAATTGAATTGCATTGATAATTTTTCCTATATGACAATTCTTTAACAAAATTTTAATTGGCGTGACGAAAAACAATTAACATGAAGAGCTTCAAATCGATTAAATATAAATCACCCTTAGCTCAAGAGTGTTAATGAACAAGTGATTCCTTCTCAATGTATTTATGTATTGATTTTTTCGTTTAATATTAGTTTTGATTCAAAAGTCCCGCATTGGATCCTGAACTGTCCCTGTATAGTATTTATTTAGTGTCTTCAGTTGTGTGTGTGTGTGTGTGTGTGTGGAATATACAACCATATAAATAAGATCAAAGTGTGATCATACTTAATGAAATCGTTAAGAAGTTGCACCACCGCTAATCAAAAGTTTCAGGTTCACGTCAAGACATTCGGGCAACCAGACCAAATTGTTTAATCAAAAACCACGCTGATCCAAATATAATAGACATACGACGAAAAAATGGTCTTCAGTGTTTTTACCAGCGGACTAAGCTCCTTGAGCTAGCCGGCAGTTTAGCGGCGAGCACTCTTTGACCCATCTTTCAAAATTACGTTTTGTCCCCCCATTTTTCTTTTCTAGATTGTGGTCATGGAGTTAGTAGTCTACCTGTATGGGTTTTATTCGTATGTTTATTCTACGATAGGGAAACGGGACAGAGAAAGGGGAGGTTTGGGTACCCATAAACCGGTTTAACCCTACCGCTGGCTTTTGCTAGTGCCGGTGCCAAGTCCGGCTGTCCCGAGTTCCTATCGTTGTTTATGTTTGTCTTTTGTATTTTTATTGTGGGTTTTTTTCTTGTGCAGTTCCTATTTACTTTCTGGCATGTGGCTATGTTTTTCGGCCATTGTAGGTGTTTCCTGTTATCTTTTTTATTCCATTTCACATGGAGCACCACAACGACAAGATGGGTCTGACATTTATTCTGAAGAGATCTTTGTTTAGAAATGTTGCCGAGCATCTAAACTGTGCTAAATAGTATTAAGCTTTCGTGGTCAAAAGTCACAATAACTTGGGATATTGATCTTCTATTCACTAGAGTTTTTAAGTAATAGTTTAAATTAAGAGATTATCTGCATGCCGCATAGTTATGTCTAGATTATTCCAATGTCTTATGGTATAGAATCACTGGTTGAAGATAACCTACAGAAAGAGACAATTATACCTTCAGCATTTCTCAAAGGTTTATTGATTTGTAAACCATAAGCTGGTAAGATAATGCAACTGATTTGTCAACAGTTCAATAAGCAACAAATTAAAATTACAATTATAGATGTTGTTAAGCAGAAGATTGATGTTAAAAATTGATAACAGGAAACACCTACAATGGCCGAAAATTATAATCACATGAAACAATTTGCAAGGGAACTACACAAGAAAAACACGTATAAGACAAAAGACAAACGTAGACAACGATAGGAACTCGGAACCATTTTTGAACCAGTTTTGGTTTTATACGAAAAGAAAGTTTATGAGTTATTAGCTTCTACATTACCTTTACATGGCTCTATACTGCACGTTTCAACACCTCGAATAGTAAGATCTTGTCTTCCTACACCATAAAGCTTACAGAGGCTTGAATGACAAAAAAGAGCTACTGGATTCTCGGCAATATCCCTTGAAAGGAACAGATAATTACATTTCACAAATGACATTCGGATACAAATAAAAAGACGTAGGCTGACTTTGGCATTGTAGAATCTTTGCAAAAAATACACTAAATATACAAAGTAAGTTTCAACTGCATAAAAAGAAAGCCCTGCAATGAAATATACAATGAAAGGATATTCCGCCCAATTATGCATGTATTACTTGAATAAAAGGAAACAAGAATGCGAGACATAAAAAAAAACAAGGTTTGTTTTTTTTTTACAATCAAGCAAAACTTCAGAAATCGGTTATCTAGGGAGGTTTTGCAAACTAAACATAGAGAAGCAAGCACTATTCTACTATTCAATTGAACTGATAAACTTGATCAGAAAAAGTCGACATAATTACATAAAAGAAAAAACCTTTATTATTTACAAATCAACTAAATATTGAATGTATATAAAAACATGAGACGTAAAGTCCATAAACCAATCTTTGGCATTCAACAATCAGAAGAGACAAGAAAAGGTCATAAGTGATGCACATTAAGACAAAGTGAATCATTTCACCATCAAATAAAACCTTTAACAGGAAGACCAACAATGGCACCATACAATGCGGCAATGGCATTCCCCAACTTTTATTACCATCTAGAGGTGCAAAAGGGAAACGAATACATTTTAATGCTATAATCAGGTTAAACATCAGTTAAAAAGAGGAAAAGCACTGACTCAAAAGCTGCTGACACACGCAAGTTTATGACCATAGCTTTAAGTACTTAAAAATCAACTTTCAAAAATAAAGCAGCGAAAGCCCCGTGGTTTGATAGTCCGCATAGAGAGACTGGGGTTGTATAACATTTTACCAAATTTCATATCAGTAGTATACAACAACATACCGAAGTAACTGTTAATTTATTTTTTGCATATGCGCATGTCGACAACGTATGTCTCATCAGTTCAGATCAAACCAAAACATTTTAAAGTCCATCTACCTAAAAACATGTTCAAGCTAGTAATTTAAGCGAAAAGGATGTAAATTGAAAAGCCAAAATATTCAGCTAAGGACAGAGCTATGCATAAGGGAGATAGAGGAAGGGTTTATGAACGATACAATACAATTTGTGATGTAATTATTAGGTAATACCTTTGTTTTTTCATTTCACGCAACAATAAGTCATTTTTCCTTTGAATGATTAAAAATAAAGTCATTTTCGAATGCATGAAATAGATGGTGTGCAAATTTTTATTTTCGACTATATTTTTATTTATTTTGAGCGATATTAGCAACTAATGAACAATGAAAGGAAACTCTAGAGTGAACCATTTCCCGCCAAAATTTTGAAGTCTATAATATCAAATATAGGGTCTGTAAGTCTCGTCATGTGACACCGAGAAATTACGATAAAATTCAGATTTGAAAACGTTTCCCGCCAAAATATGACGTTGTGGGATTATGACGTCTAAATTTTGGCTTGAAACGTCATATTTTTCTGTTAAAAATGCAACAAATTGAAAATCCAAGAATAGGGTCTGTAAGTCTCGATCGATTTTGGAACTTCCGGGCACATAATTTGTACCCGGAAGTTCCAAAATCGATCGAGACTTACAGACCCTATTCTTGGATTTTCAATTTGTTTTTGCTTGTGTTGTTCTTTAAGAAAAACCTTTCGAAACAAAAGGCAAAAGTTTTCATTCTAATTACAAATTTTCTCACACCCTTAACTATTGTATTGGTAATATAACAATCGTAGTCTTTTATTAATATGATGTGTCGTGGGAATAATGATTTGCTGCTCTCGAGTCGAAACTGTGTCGTTTATCGTGATGAGCTTTAATAGCAAGACATTTCTACTTTGATAACTTCGGTATTTAGTTATTTGACAACATGGTTGTACAGGAATGCAACTGTTAATGTTTTTTCCAATACTGTCAGAATATACTGTGTATGTTAAGAAACAGAAGTGTAAAAAGTAGGTTGGTCTAAATATAAATTTATATTCAATACTCAAGAAATATTTCATAGACGCCGGTGGTTTGTTTGAGATTTACATATGGTTGGCCATTATTTTCTTTAATATTTTACTCAGAAGTGAAAGGTTAAATAAACAAAATAATGGACCCACATATGTAAATAGACAACAAGGCACCGGCGAACATGAATTATTTCATTTCTAATATGACATTTATTGATCGAGGCGTACCTATGGTGAACAAGACAACAACAGCCAGAACATGAGATTTCCTGTCGTGTTTGTGTAGAAAACATATTATGACGTCGTCTGTTTCAGCGTTTAGCCTGTTGTGACGTCGGTCATTATGTAATTGGAGATTTTCATATGGCTAGTCGTCATGATATCCATTGTTCCCATATTAGAATTTGAGTTTTAACTAAGTAAACATAAACACTTTTTTTACAATATACACTATTATTTTGTAAAGTAAAGGATATTATAAACATAATGCCCTTTGAGGAAGATGTTGGGGTAGATCAAACAAAAGGTAAAAATATCAAAGGGCATTATGTTTTCTTTAATTATACTGAAAGTTTACTTTTATTATATTACTAATTTTTTTTTGTATCTTGGAAATTGCTTTTGAGAACATTTAGAAAGTTGCAAGGTGTTTCTAGTTTTCTAACTAATGTCAATCTTTTTTAACTATTACGCCACCGAGACCACACTTAATGATCTTGAATCTTACTATTATTTGTACCACAATACCCCCAGCGAAGCTATCGTTAAAACTGGCTTCCAAGATTAAGTAGAGGCCACTTTCTCTGCATGAGTGAACACATTGTTTTAAAAATCTTATGTCCAAATTTGTTGTCTTTTTAAAAAGTCCGTCATATGTGTGACTAGAAGACGCAACCCTTCGTTTTGCTACTCTCGAGATGGTTTACCAACCACCTTACTAACTACGCCACGTCCGCCGTGTATACTCTAAGATTAATAAACATATTTATCTTTACAACTCACATTTTGGAAGAAACTATCTAAACTTGAAAACCTAAATAGAAGTTTCCTATCAATTTTCTCTAACCAAACCGTCATACCGATTGCGCTATGTAGACACACAGAAATCTTTAAAATAACAACTACTTATCTTACCAATCAAAAGCTGATATAAAACTTCGCAAAAATGATTTTGATACCCTAATCGGGATTCGAACCCTCTCTACCAGCATTACGTATCGACTACATTGAAAGACGAACTCGCTAACCATTACACCACCAAATCATTAAAATAATGTTGTTTATTTACACACTTATAGTTAATGAAAACTAATCAAATTTTAAACGTCTTAAAAGATATGAATAAAATAGTTTTTATTGTGGTACAAGTTAGATACCGTACATTTCAAACAAAAAAGTGGGCGGTTTTGAATCTGGAAGTCATCTTTTTCCACACTCGTGATGAGGTAAAAGCGTCGCTGGCTAACGCCCCCTCGACCTTCACTTGTGCGGAAAAGAAGCCTCCCAGATTCAATAAAGGACACTTCTTTTGTTTAAAAAGTACGGTATCTTATACTTGCAATGAATTATTTCTTAAATAGTTTGAAGTAGTTTTTTTAGAAGCAGCATGTGTCTTTCTAAAAACGTAAACTAACAGTTCTTTTATTGTGTACAAGGTACAACTTTCTTAAAATCCTAAATGTTTTTTTTTTAATTCTTTCATATAAATAGCTGTTTAGTTTCATGTTTTATGTTTAAAAAGAAATATCTCGTTTCAAATACAAAGTGTAAAACTGATACACGTGGCATTGAGGACAAATATATAAAAGTAAGGGAGAACCTAAAACGAACAACCTTAGTACAATGGCAACGTCAGAAAAACAAAGAAACAAAGACACAACATGAGCAAGGCAAAGAAAAGAAAATGAAGACACACACATGTACAAAAATGAACAACACGGACAAAAGTATATATCAAATGGATATAATTGCCTACTTGAATTAGTTAATTTGACTGTAAGAAGCCATTATGTTGAACAAATTAAATGGGTTTATTTTTGGAAAGAAAATTTTGAATACTGGCACGACGATAAGTTAAAAGGTTTGGTTCTAAACAGTGTCAACAGATAAATTTAAGATTCCCTCTTGCGTATATATGTTTTTTATATTTTATCAATTTAATTAGCTTCAAAAATGCACATTCTTAGGCGTATGTTTTTTAAAAAAAAAGAGATATATCTGTCATTGCTTCGGTGCTGACTTAAAAGCCGATTCGATTTGAAACCTTACAATATCTAAATTAATGTCAATTTTGTTGAAAACTAAGGAGTATCTCCCTCATAAAAAGCTCTGTCCTTGGCTGATTTTGGATTGACATTAGATCATATTGGTTATTTGCTCTCTATCAGTTTTTAAATATCTTTGAGTTTATTTAGATTTTATCTGCACTGAAGAGACATAAGTTGTCGAAATGCGCATATGCAGAAACAAAATTCACAGTTACTTCGGTATTCAGTTATTAATTAACTTCCGAAAACCTAAATTACAACCATAAAGTACATCTTATTAATATCCAATAAACTAACAACGACCCGAATAAATAACAGTTAAACTTACACAAACCGTATACCTTTCTTAACTACCAATTTTATTGTATGATTACAATACCTAGACTTGTACATTTATATTCAATATCTGGATGTCTGAAACTTCAAGAAAAGTTTGATAAGTTCGATTTCCTAATAATGAACTAGCCGTTTTTTGAAGTTATATTTCCAAACTTCAAGTAAACCGGGGTTTACACTCGTGGTGCTTTAGTATCAGGCGTTCTTTTCATTTTTTTGTCCTTGACTAATCATGTTGTCATCATTGTGTTGCCTCTTTATTTCAATAATTAGGGATTTGTTGTCATATATTTTCCCATCTCTACCTTTGGCCTCCATATTAGGTTGCCGATGTATCATTTCATATAAAGGGTACACTGTAAATAACTCACTGACGTAGAACATTGTACAGCGCGACTATATCCAAAAAAATATAGCGATCTCAGAAAATATTGAAAGTAAAATATCCTTCCGATTAACTATCGTCATCTTTAGTCATAATATAGACAGACTTCACAGTATCCTATAAACTACCAAAGATCCAAATGCCAAAATGTACACGAGCAGTATTCAATGGTTTGAAAACAACCTGAATTACACAAAGTAATGTGTACAGGAACAGTGTTTAATTAAACACTAACGCCTTGAATGTCTTTAAATGTATACAAACAGTTTTTAATTTACTGCAAATGTCCCAATTGACAATAAGTAACATCATTAAATAATACACAAAAGTTTGCATTACTAAAATTCATGTTTCTCATAAAGTACCAAATACCCACAAAAGAAAAAAGCTAGGTACACTGTGACAGTATCCATTAAACTGCACATATCCCCAATTACTAAATTTAACGCTTATCTTATAATTCCCTAAATTACTACTGAAGGTATACACTGACAAATCAAGTAGACGACAAACGTTCCACATTAGGTAAAGAAAAATATACAGAGACAGTAAACTATTAATGACCACAATTGAGAAAAAATAAAGTGTACAAAGACAGTATCCAATAATTATTACAGTCTACACTGACCGTTTGATATACATTTCGGAAGTTCTATATTTTTATATCTCGTCCTTTAATCTCTGGCATTATTAAAAAATATGGTATCTGCTTAAAGTTTTAAAAATCTGGTGATTTTTATTATATGCAATAGCATCCTTTATTATACTTTGTGAAAATTTCTTACTTCATCCATTTATGTCATTGGATAAGCGGCATTTGTTTATTTTCACTGACGTATCATAAGTTCCACCCTTACTTAACAACATATGTGAATCATTGTCAACGGGTGTTAATGTTTCAAATTAACACCCGCTCCGAATAATATTTACAGATTCTTATTTTCTATATTTTATATTGTCTCAGTAGCGTAGTGCGTAAGATTCTTTGTTGTCTGTGTCTATGACGTCACAATACACAATCAGACGTTTTCGAACAGATGCAAGTTCGAAATTCATATCGAAAGCAAAACAATACACATTTACGTGTCTGAATGGCATGCTTTAGTTAACAAATGTTTAGAACTTTTATTTCATTCATAAACTTATACTAACAAAATTAAAAACATGACTGTTTTGCGTACTTTCGGGACATTTTGTGCATGTACGAAGTATATGGTTATCGAGTATTATACTGGTTTACAATTAACAAGAACCATGTTAGAATATAGTAAAAAAGATACAGGTATCCTAAAGTAACATATAAATAAGTACTTACAGATAAGACAGGGACGTTAATCTAATGAAATTGGTATTTTCTATAGTTGTAATTTTGTTGTCAGACAAATCCCTGTAAGATAATAAAAAACAGCGATTAAAAAACAACAGGAATATTTGATAATTTTACTTTAAGGTTGACTGTTCAAACAGCGCGCAATAATTGTAGATCTGGCAAATATAAAATGATCTCCTGAGTTCACAACTTCATCACTAATCGTAGTTCTAAATTTATCGTAATGATAAATTATCAAAAACATCCAATGAATCATAATATGGCTATACAAAACAGACAGAAAGTAAAATGAAAAAAATGAAATATAATAGAACCATACAGTCCAGCTGAGACAGAGTGACATTGTGTAGAGATTAATGAGGGAATTATATATAAGGATTATACACAGCAAAAACAAAAACAGAAAAAAATAATCAGAGACTCATAATAGGACGTTACAGACCAGATAAAAAGCATAAGGAATAATCACAGAATCATAATAGGGCTTTCTCTAATTTCTGTCATGTATTTACATTTCCTGAACAGTGGGAGAAATACGTTTCTCCTCTTTAGAGAGATTTTTTTTCTCGGCAAGTGTTTGGATGAAATGCAATTATGACGTCCAATTGGTTTTTCGTTTTCCGACGTCATGAAAAAAAGGCGACGATGCCTGATGACGTCACGCTCAAAGAACACATTTTTCTCTGCTCATGAGAAAAAGGGGTCATGTTTTTGTAGAAAATCTCCTTGAAATCATTAGAGAAATAAAATCCATAACCGTATCTCATGAAAAACGACATTTCTACACGCATCGTGTTAAAAAAGTTTGAATTTAATTATCTCCAGTGTAAATGTCGTTTTGCACTCGATACGATTGTGGACTCTACAGTGACGTGCCAAAAGTATTGCAACAAGTGAAATTTTCATGTAAAAAGAGGCAATGTTTAAATTCTATAGAATTCATTTGTGGACCGATTTCATAAAATCTGCATTGATAAAATGTGCTTGAGATGTAGTTTTTGTACAGTAATTTAGAAATAATCTTAGGAGTCGTAGTCACATTTTTATACGATTTAAGTAGGGATTAAACATTTTACGTCCTAATTTACTATAGATATATAGTGAATTTTAACACCAAAATTTTATGTTTGTGTTTAAATCATGACTGTTTGAAAACCACAGATCATAAACTTATTTGGGAATTTACTGTAGAAAACGGCATGTCAAGCTCTTTTTATAAATGCAAATATTATGCAATTGGCCAAGAAATGAACTCTACAGAATTTTTAACAGTTTTTTGCAAGACATGCAATACTTTTGGCACATTACTGTATATATACGTTGTATATATACAGACTAAACAGAAGGAATGAAGAATAATAAGAGAATGATAATTTTTGCATTCTAATCTTAAATTATTACTAAAACAACAAAGCTAAGGGATCAGGCACCAGTTGTGACAACATTATTAAAAGCTCTCCGTACAATTTACACCATAGAAAATTAATATACAATATAGCAGCAAGATAGATGCAACATACAAGTGTCAAATTAAGAAATATTTACGATAGAAGAAAAGGTAATGAAAAAAGTATTTTGCACATAAAGTATAATTCTCATATGATAAAAATGTCGATACATTGATACATTGTTCATATGATTTATAAGATTTAATAATGGTATCAAATACTAATAGTAACAATGATAATGGTTTAGTGAACAGAAGGAAAAGATTAGAAGAATCTGTGACATTCAAATTAAGAAAATTAAGACGATTTCTTAAGTCAAATAACATAATATATGGTTAACACGGATTACATTTTACAACACATTTTTCTACCAATACGATATATTTCATAAATCTATATTTATCACAAATTAATGAAATGAAGATAATAGGAAACACCTACAATGGCCGAACATTACAATCACATGTCACAATCAACCAGGGAACTGCACAAGAAAAACATTAAAATGACAAAAGACAAACATTGATAACGATAGGAACTCGGGATAGCCGGACTTGGTACCGGCACTGGCAACAGCCAGTGTTAGGGTTAAACCGGTTTATGGGTACCCAAACCTCCTCTTTCTCTATCCCGTTTCCCTATAGTATAATAAACATACAAATAAAACCCAATACAGGTAGACCACTAACTCTAAGACCACAATCTTGAAAAGGAAAGAATAGACAAAACGTAATTTAGAAAGATGGGTCGAAGAGTGCTCGCCGCTAAACTGCCGGCTACCTCAATGAGCCTAGCCTGCTAATAAAACACTGTTGCACTACGGAATAATAATCAAATCAAATACTTCACGAAGGATTTAGTAAAGAGTCATCATGGATTTCAGTAGACATCGGCAGTATCAGGGAGAGGCCAGTATAGTTGTAAAATCTTCAGGTCATTGAAACCCAAAGCCAATATGCATATGCAAGCATGCCCTATGGGTATGTTATCTGCAAATATCTACTCAATCAAAAAGCGATAATGAGATAAAGTAGATCTGGCAATAAACCAGACTCAAATTAGTTGTGAATTTGTTCATATCATATGATTGAAAAGATGTTTATTAACATTTTTTAAAATCTTCATTAAAGCAAGACGGTAACGCTATTTGCCTGTAATTATAATAAAGAAATTTATTTCAGTTTTTAAATACTGGTATTACAGTAGCTATTTCCTAAAAAACAGGGCCTTCCTTGGAATTGATTGATTTTTTTTAAAGTACACACAATGGCCTGGTAGTTTCATTTTAATTTTTCAAATCTGGTCTAGTCCAGTAGTTTTATTCGGATATTTTGTAGACATTATTTTGATAAATTCCTTTTCGTTTATGACAAAATGTGATATATCTCCAGGGCCCTATCATCAAACTTTAGAAGGTCTGTTTTCTCTATCCAGATTCGCTATCAAAGTACGCACTTAAACTATCTTGCCTCATATTCAGATCCCTAATTATGTTTTGTCTTGATATCTCACAGGAGGTATATCGCTACTAGGGATTCATTCTAATTTGCATATTAATAGTTTTTCATGCTGTTGACTTTTAGACTGTTAAATCCAAGTTTATATATTGTAGACCGGGAAGTTTTCGCGGTAGTTTTATTTTCGATATTTTCGCGTTTTGAATGGAAGCACGACGATAAAACAGTGATAATATACTTTCTGTTATTGAAGTCAATGGTAAACAATTTGGTAGCGCGAATTCAAAAATCAAGGAACAAATATCCTGTCAATTTACCGCGAAATAAAGGCGGCAAAAACTTCCCGCTTTATAGTACTGTAAACTTGTAAATTTTCGCGGGGGTGTTATTTTCATGCTTTTATTTGAAAAATATTTTGTGAAGGGATAATCTAAGAGCCTTAAGTCTTTCCAATTCGATGATATTATTGCTTTTATACATAAGATTTCACAACTAAAGTATTAGCGTAGAGAATATTTTCGCAAAAATTCCCCGATTACAGTACATAATTTAATTCAGATTTCAAAAGTTCGTCGTCACACCTATACTAACGTATGTTCTTTTGTGGTTACTAATGCTTCAATCAATATTGATAGTATCTGAGTCTATAACAAAAAAGGGTCTGTTATAAGTTTTGACCCGTTTCCTGTACGTGCATCAACATATGCAACTTTATCAACTATATTGCTACACTAAGTTTACTTAATAAAATATATATATATATATATATTACGACAAATAGATCTTAAGAGTTTTTCAATATCCACATTTCATTTACACCGCTTCTTGAAAAGCAAGTATCATAATATTTTAAGGCCTTCTGTTTAGCTGCCGAGATTGAAGTTAACAACTTGGATATAATTTTTGAAGAACATTTGGCTGATCCTTCAATGTATCCTTGTTTTTATTGGCATTTGTGTAATTTTGGTGCCCAGAAAAAAACAAGGAAGATCCGTGTCTTCATTCTTGATGGAAATCCCAAAGGAAAGAAGCAGAAATATTGTTCTGGTATATCCTTTTTTAACAGAGTAGTAACTGTGTAAGTTAGATTGCCTTTGGCATTATCAATGCTTAGTTTGTCCTCAAAACAATTTACCTAATGATTTTTGCACATGAAATGATGTCATTAGGGGCCATATCGGCAGGAACGACGGCATATTTGTCATGAATTTAGGACAAGTAAGATCAGTATTTTTGCATTTTGTTAAATTTTTATATAAACATTTTCGAGGGGATAAGGAATTGGTCGGATACGACAGGTGACCGCTAATTAAAGTTGACCGTTAAAGCAATGTGGATTGTAAATTAAGCAACATTTCTAGTTTATTTAGTCATATTCAGATATAAATATATAGATCTACTTACAATATTCTAAGCGAAGCCAAACTGTCCCAATTTACGTCATCTAAACTGGTTATCTGGTTGCCAATATATCTTAAAAGGAAACAGATGTAAAAATCAACAACATTATAACCTGGCATTTCTGTACTAGTCCAGTATTTTATGAGGTCATAAGTACTTTAGAGGTTAATTGTTATAAGGTACAATATAATGTATTTTGAATTAAATTAAGTCAATCTGCAATAACAACAGCGGCCG